>JAQGCN010001003.1:0-12427 GCA_034699725.1 Friesea truncata | reverse complement strand
AACATAATCGAACAGAGTTAAGGTCAATTGAGCCAGGTTGGGAAGCATGTCCAAAACCAGCTATAAGAATTATGAATATTTATTAATCTTAAACAATTCAATTTGCAAAAACAGTTACTTCTAAACGGGTCCACCCGTATCTCTCCTCGAATTTTAAGTGAGTCGTCTATGTCTTTCTTCTTTACACATTGGATTCCCAAGTTTGAAAATTCACAAGTCATATCATCGTTTGCTAAAAGTAATGAAATACAAATTGAGCTAGGGACAATCTTTTAGAATAGGAATACAGTCTAACCTATTTCCATGGTACAAACACCCTTTTTACATCCATCTTTTCCAACTAAATTGTGTGGATGTGGCCTATAAGGTTGGTCGACAGTGACGCAGGAAACAACAACAACTGCGCGTCCACTGTATCCTACAACTTGAATTTTTGGAAACGTTTTCTTTTCAGATGAAGAATTAGCACCTGGCAATGATCCTGCAGATCTCCCTTCGCATTCATAACGAAATCGAAGGGCTTTAGGTGCAGGTTGTTCAATAATTCGAACAAAAACTCCACCAGCAGCATTCGGACCACCTTGTTGATCCATTGGATGTTAAAATTAAAAATACAGTAGTCAATTCCGTTTCGCCAATACTAAAATAAGAAATTCATGAATATAAAATGTAATATTAAAAAAATGTTTTGTTAAGAATGTGAATATTAAACCTCTTGAATTCTGATTGGTGGTACACACACAAAAACTGGTTGTATGAACACGTACTTCCTTAAACTGAAACTGGATTGTGATGATTTGCAGTAAAGTAAATTCTGATGAAAGATATATTATTGATAGAAGATTAAGATGATAATAGTTCTTGTTATACTTATTGTTGACAACTTTTAATGTTTATTTAATTATTCTAATTAGTCCAAAACTAAAGATTATACACACGAATCGGAACAGGCTCAAACTAGGGTCACGGATTTTATTAATTCCTGAGAACTTGTGAATTCATAAAGACGACTTTATTTTGTTATTACACACACTTAACCTTTTTTGTTTCTTTTGTCTTCATATATTTTAAGAAACCAGTTTCACCCAAATATTCACCTCCAGGCAATTGTTCTTCTTTAGGTTATCCTCCTCGTTTGTTGTGTGATGTCAAAAATACATAATAAAAAAATGTTTGGAGTAGTTTAAGTATAGTTCGTTAAAAAAATCTTATTAAATTTTTTGCGAATTTATTCCCAGTATTTATTACAACTTTAATTTCTTTTCCTCTTTTTCTAACCCAAGGTCTTTAATTGCTACTTCAATTTTGCCTCTTGGAAATTAAACCACAATCATCCAGTCGTCAATTCTATCCAGTCTTGGATTTGTTAGCAATGCCAATGCCACACGCATGGACATACAACCCAAGCGAAAGCAGAGTAAAAAATAATATTGCGTAATTTATGGTTCTCTCTCACGCGTTGGTTAAAGAATTATACTTAATGTAATTACATTAGAATATTTCAATATTTCATTTCTTATGCAGGTAAAATAATTATGGGATATAAGAAAGCGTCTTAATTTTAAATTAAAATTATATACAGAGCTGAATTGTTGGAACTGGAAGCATGTGTTACATTTTTATAAGATTTACCTTCAATTCTTCAAACGGTATATATAAAATGATATTGATAGATTACTCTAATTATTTTTGACTCAATGATGTCAGAGAGATAAAGTTCGAGTATAGAATTGAAGGGTTTTTGTACGTAATTGATAAAAACAAGTTGTTCAGTTTTAATATTTTAATTTCCGTTAAATTGTTATAATACTGAATTCAAAAAAATTACAAGCTTCCTTACATTATGCCATACGTGCAAACAATAATAATTAATGTTTTAATAACTTATTTACTTAAAACACACACACATTGAAAATCTTAAAGGATTTTTGTTTGAAGCTTACATAAGAGGAGAAACAAGCATATTGATTCTAAACAAAGCTTTAACTTGGAAAATATAAAGATTAAAAATTTGTTTTACATCGTCTACAAAGCACTATTGTTAGCAAAATATTTACTTGCATTTAAAATTAGGAAAAGGATTCTAATGAATTATTATCAATTAATTGAAATATTATACCAGAAAATTACAATGTCATTCAACAGATTACAAATATTCGAGGTATAACTTATATTTTAACATTTTCCGAATGTCTAACTTTAATGTTATTGTGCTTATATTTTGCTTTTACACAAGCAAAGCAATAGCCATTATGAATGAAATGATCGTAAACAAAGTGAAACAGGCTTTATCAAACAAATCAACCAATGCAATCCAATTTCCTTTACGTGGCTTATTGTCTTGGACTTCTTCAATATCTCCATCTGAAACTGATTTTCTTGAATATGGTCTTACTTTAGCAATCGATCCACGTCTCTATAAGGTCACATCATAATTTTATTATAATTCATCATCGTTTTAATTTAATAATATTAATGTTAACTGTTTCTTACCGCAGGTTCTACCTTCTCTCCGAAAGTAAAATAAGAAACAAACTTAGAATTTAGTAAGATTTTAGCCCAATCCGGAATTTTAGTATTTTCCTTCTTAGCAGTTAAGTTTATCATAGTTACTGTCAGCACCAAGTTAAAAGTAGTTATAAATAAATTCCAGGTGAAAAATCTTACTATTAAACGAAAAAAGAAATATTAAACAATGGAAAATCTTACAATATTATATTAACACACCTATAGCAGGGACATGATCAATTGTTGGAAGTCTCATCCGGAAATAAATCATGTATGCACTAATCACCAGGAAGTTAATACCAATGAGTGATATTCGAGAATTTCCAGTCAGTGGGATGAGGAATGAAGTTAGACTCACGATACAAATCACTAAAAATATTAATATTAACAATTTTCTGATAAGTTTCTTTATAAATATTTTAAGCAGTCGGTAAGTAATGTTTTTAAATTACTAAATACAGGGAGGACGAGTGTGAACATAAATATAGACGATTTTCTTCCAAGCGTAAAATAATATGTAATATCGACATATTTTTCTACACAGCAAGAATATTTCTTCGCTGTTCTTACTGCTGATGAATCCTGTATTATCTTGTGTATTATTGGGAAACGAATGTCCTTCATAAGACATTACTTTTATATGAGGTGAATCTTTATCCTTATCGAACTGCAAATCAAGTTCATTTTCACCTATTTTTAAGATTTTTAAAATTAAATCATAATAATAAGGTAATATAATATTTACTAAATGTCCAAGAGCCAATTTTAATATAACACCTCTGTGTATCGAATGGCCATTGTAACAGATTCATTTTACAATTCGTAATAAAACGAACCGGTGGAACCCACATAACGGTTCCGTTGCTCTGTACTAAAAGTTGAGCATCGTCTGCAAAATCGTTCATAACTGTAGGCTTGGCTGTATTGTATGTTGTAATTTCGGGTGTCCATATTTCATTCTTAGAAAAATGTAGATATCCATTTGGATCGTGTAATGACAAATTAAACCAGCGTAACCTCTCGTCACGCCAAGTCTGAAATAAAAATGTTACTATTCTATCTATATGAGAAAATTTTAGGCCTGTCCATAAGCTGAGCCAGCTCATAAGCTTTTCAAGCTGAGCTGAGCTGAGCTGAGCTGAGCTGGGAATTTCTGGCTCATGAGCTGAGCCAGATCCATTTTTTTCGAGCTGAGCTTTTTGCAAGCTGAGCTGAGCTCAAAATTTCGTCAAGCTGAGCTTTTTTTGCTCGAGCTCATGAGCTGAATGAGCCGAAAAATTTGGAGAAAAAGTGAAAAAAGTTTGATTTCGACAGCCAACTTTTTAGAGTTGACTGCAAACTAGACTTAGTTTTATTTATAATAATGCTTTTTCATTCAAAAAAAATTTTTAAGCGAGCTCATGAGCTGGCTTGTAAGCTATCAAGCTGAGCCCAAGCTGAGCTGAGCTGTGAGCTGAGCTGAGCCAAGGATTTTTAAAAAAAAGCGAGCTGAGCTCGTGTAACTGGCAAGCTGAGCTGAGCTGAGCTGAGCTGAGCCAAAGCTCAGCTCAGCTCAGCTCATGGACAGGCCTATTTTAATTTTAATTTTAACTCACCATTACAATCCAAGCATGTACTTCAAATGTTTGCTGTTGGTCATCCTGAATCAAATTCTTACACTTATACACTAATTTTAAAAATGTGACATTTTCTTACAATGTCATAATGAATGACAGATAAATATGGAATTGTTACAGTTGTCATATAAGGGTAAGGATGAGCTAAAGGGTCGTATCCCTGTAGAAGCCTCTTTCGGATTCTTGGATCTGGTGTACCACCATACGCTACATCTGGAAATATTAGATGTATTCATTACTTTAAATCAGTATATATGATACAAAGTGAACTTACCTGCAATAGTAACAAAAATTAAACTCAAAATTAAAGTATTCATTTTAAGTTTTAAACCGAAGAACTGAATCGTTATATTCAACTCAGAAATAACAAAATTGTAAAGGAAGGCTTAAATTCAGTGATGATCACAGAAGCAGTACGATTAGATTGGGGGAGATGTCTTTTTTTATTGTATACGGAAATAACCATTTCCATTATTTAATTTACATCAATTGAGGATCACCCTTTGAAAGGATGCGTCGATCTCCACGTTTCCTTTTTGTGTTAAATATTCGTCTCCCTTTATTTGTTTTAGTTCAAATACGCAAACGCACTAATATTAGTATAATATTAAATGCTCAAACAAATGAATGTAATAGCAATAAATATAATTTAAATGACACATGACAATTAAGGGAATCATTAAAAAAAACAAATATACAGTCAAAAGTATTTGTATTTGTAATTCTCCCATCGATCATTGAATGAAAGCTTTGATTTCTTATTCAATTTTAAGTTTATTTCACTGCTTAATTTATTTGTACATCACATTTCATTTTAATCTGAATACAAGTTTATACGGATATGAAAAATCAGAATTAGCGGGGAATTACGCAAAAATGAGTCAGTATTCATTTTGTTAGTTCGAAAACCATTTCCATTGGGTAGTTTTCATGTAAATTCCGATATGCCTGAATATTATGAAGGATCTGAGATTTCAATCTATTAAACAAGGAGAATAAATTAAGAATTAATACTCAATATTTTAATCATTCCACCAACCTGGTAAAATGCATCTTAGCAGCATCCATTAAAGTTGATGATCCATACAGAAATCCCAAATGGTATATAGTGAAAACATTTTCATTGTTTACCAAGTTTTTAAGCAAGTGCTCACTTTTATTCTTCAAAGGTTCAACATTGTATTTGTGGCCCATTCGGTATAGCTCTATTAGGATGTCTGCGTCTGTATTCTTATTAGTCAGTGTGAGACTTTTGCAAGTTCCAGTGTATCCAAACATTAGAAATTCTTCGACAACGATTGGATCAAAATCATCAATCTTCCATTCTCTGTTTTGATTTTCAGTCATGTTTGTTGAGAACATCTTCTCAAAGAAGGCACTGATTTCTAAAATAATTATATAAAATTATAAGCCAGGCATAAATTAAGCAAATAGATTATCCTTCTATACTCACCTATTAAAACAAAACGATGGGCAGGAAATATTTTATCCCCAGCTACAACTTTACAATCAGAAAGTTTTTCAGCCAAAAAATATTTAGCATAGCTTGTTGGATTTGCAGCAATTGCAAATTTGGTCATGAAAATGACGTTTGGATAGATCAGACTATTCGCATTTGGGAACACAATGTCGACTGATTCTTCTGGAACTATATAACAGGAACGTTACTACTTAAATTTTTAATAATACTAATATGGAAAGAGACAACGGTAACTTACTTTCAGTGACATTGAGGGTAATAATAATTCCAGTATAATTTATACTCGTATCACACGTCAACGATACTACATTAGTTTTACCGAAGCCAGTATCTGTTCCCAGTCTCACAAAAGTTTCAGGATTAAATTGAAGAAGATGAGAAATACTTCTTATTTGCTCATTTGCGAATGAGATTTTAGCACTATTCACCATTATCGAGTCGCATCTTGTATTAGCTTTCCACGGACTTTGTTTGATTATATACTTTATTGAAGCTTTAAGCTCTCGAACTCTCGTAAAACAGCCAATGAATGTCAAATCTGGGTCACTGGTGGGGCCGGATAAACGTAGAATGCTATACAAATAATCAAACATTTTATTTCATTCTAATATTTAGAAATATAAGAAAGATATAGAAATTAAAAACTTACAATTTATTCTCCAATTTCTTAAAGATTCCATCCGGAAAAGAGAAATTCCAAGCATATTCATTGTTTCGTACAAATCCCTTAAAAATAGGAGAAGACGATGAAAATGGTAACCATTACGTATGCTCAGAATTTGCAGTAGAGGGCTAAACATTGATTTCAATTTTCAACATATCGTATACTTCGTTTTTATAACAAGAATTGTCGTTTCTTACGCGTTGGTACACAGCTTGCAGATTCTGATTAGCTGTTGCTTGTGTTGCCTCCCCCATGCTAATGCTAAAAAAATACAATATAAAAGTACTTCAAAGTTCAAAATATATTATACATTTAGTAGTTGATTTTCTCACAATTTTCGTACGACGATTTCCTGGGTACCCGTACAACGGTGACGAGTACAATTACAATACCTTCTTTAATAAACGCGAGCAGGAATGACAAGTGTCAATTTCATTTTGGAGCACAACCAGGCACAATTTAACTAACAAAGACTTCCAAACTTATTAATTTTCGTATTTTCAAACGATAAAGAAAACCGCTTGCTGTTTTGCAAATTTTGGATGATAAGAAGTGAGCAAGTCAAGCGCAAGCTAATTAGCGCACACTAATCTTAAGTAAAATGAAGTAAATCAACCAATCCATCATTCATTATTGATAACATTTAATTTCGTTCTACAGAAATGCAGAGCATAATACAAAAAATAGTATTAGCGAAAAACTAAAACAGCAAAACTGTCATTGTTTAGTTTACTCATTAGAATGTTAATTCGTAGATAATATCAACAGGGTTTTTATGAAATTCAAGAAATGCATCCATATTTGGAACGATTTGATGTTTAAATCTATAAAATAAACATAAGTTAATTAATTATCCCTTTGATAATTGTGTAATTATATTCTACCTGTCAAAATAGGTTTTAGCAGCAACCTTTAAATATTTTGATTCATAAAGGTGTCCCAGCTGGAAAATACTTACAACATTCTCTTCACTTAACAAACACTTAAGCAAGATTTCAGTTTGAATCTTTAAAGGTACAACTTCGTACTTGTGGCTCATTCGAAATAATTCTTTCAAAACTTCTGTGTTTTCAGAGTGTAATCTTAGACTTGCAGACTTTCCAGTGTAAACGAATTCTAAAAATTCTCGGACCACGACTGGGTCAAAATCATCGATTTTCCATTCTCTGGTTTGATTTTCCATCATTTCCGTTGAAAACATCTTCTTACAAAATGCACTTATTTCTATAATTAACGCAAAATTATTAATATGATGAAGCAATGAATTATTTATATTTTCACATTCACCTGATAACACAAAACGATGAGCAGGAAACACTTCCTCACCGACAATAACTTTACAATCAGAAAATTCTTCAGCCAAAAAATATTTGGAAAAACTTGTATCCACTGTTTGAATCGGTAGAGCGTTTGGATTTGGAAAAGCTATTAACCCATCCGGTAAAAGAACTTAAATTGTCATAAATAAATATTAAAGATAACTTTATATGAAATAGTACACGAAAAAACGTAGGTTACCTTTTGATACATTGACAGTAATTATGATTTCATAATTAATATCCCAAATCAGGTTTAGTTTAATATCTTCACCAAAACTGTATCCATCTTTGGTTTCTATTTCATTGTTGAATTTAAGAAGATAAGAATAGCTTTTTTCTCTATTCATGAATAAGATTCGAACATTATCCACTGTTATCGGGTCAAAATATTTATCCAAATATATTCCTGAATGAATTTGTTTAATTTTATAACTTATTTCAGCATCGAAACTCGGTTCTTCAGTACGGGATAACTTCAGAGTGCTTAAAATCGATAAGTATTAAGATTGCTTTTATATTGTGATATTGAAATTTACAATAAGTTTTCCACTCCCGCAAAGTATCCACCCGCAAATGAGAAGGTCCAAGCATTTCCACTTTGTTTTATAAATTGCCAGAAAGTATAATCTTGTGAAAAAATTGGCAAATCCAAACGGAATGTATGTTCAGATTTAGAACCAGAGGAATTTACCTAAATGATAGATTTATAGATTTTATGTTTTGTATTTACAAATATAATGAATGTTGCTTACTTCTACATCGACATGACGGATAAGGATAGCTTTCAGATCCTGCTGATCTTCTTTTTCCGCAGTCATGCTAAAATCTTAAAAAACAAAATATTTTATTTGAAGATCTACTTTGACCAATTAACAGATTAAGGATTTTCTCACAGTTCAACCTTCGCTCCGATTAATTAACACACCTTTATGTCACGAGCAGCGATAAAAGTAACCTGAGACCAACAACCAACCACGCACAAATTAATTAGCAAACAGATGAGGAAACCGACCAAAACGAAGAAAATGGAATTTTAACTTTAATTTTTGAATTTGCAAACTTAACTCAAATCTGATAAGAACAAAGAGGTTTCATTAGATGTGGCGGAAGAAAGAAATGGTTTTGCGGAATCCGGCCACGCCCGGCGCGGCCGGATTCCGCCGATTTTTTATGTTCTGTGCCAACAGGCAGTCCAACCGTCCCAAATAAATAATTTGTTAAACGTAAAATTTGTTAAAATCAATGAATATTTCTAGTTTTAATCTACTTGTTAGGTACGCCCGTTTTTACCTAACAGGTGGATTAATCCCACACGAAGCGAAACGGTAGAGGAAAAATTTGATTTGGGACGGTTACACTGCATGTTGGCACAGAACATAAAAAATTGGCGGAATCCGGCCGCGCCGGGCGTGGCCGGATTCCGCAAAACCATTTCTTTCTTCCGCCACATTTTCATTAGCATTAGCAACCGTTAAATCAACAATCAAATTCAACAAACCTCTTTGGAATTTGAATAAGAAAAGCGCAATTTTCTAGGTTTGCGAATTTAACTTACAAATCTTGAGAAGTTAGCCAACCAAAGCGTCATATCATCAGTGGAAGTTTTGATTTTTTTATTCAATTTTAAGTTTATTTCACCGCTTAATCTAATTGTACATCACATTTAATTTCAATCTGAATACAATCACAGGAGATGCAAAGTTTATACGGGTATGAAATATTAGAATTTAGAATTATCGGGTAATTACGTAAAAATGAGTCAGTATTCATTTTGTTAGTTCGAAAACCATTTTCATTGGGTAGTTTTGATTAAAATGTTCAAATGCCTCAAAATTGTGAAAGATCTCGGATTTGAATCTATCAAACAAGGAGAATTAAATTAATAATTAATTCTTATTACTTTAATCATTCCACCAACCTGGTAAAATGCATCTTAGCAGCATCCATTAAAGTTTTCGATTCGTACAGAAATCCCAAATGGTACAGTGTGATTGATTTGAAGTTTCTATATCGCGGGTAAAAAGTCACGTGAGATAATTGCCTTGTCCCATATCACGTGACTTTTTTATGGCGCGCAATAGAAACTTCAAATCAATCACACTGTATATACTGAAAACATTTTCATTTTTTACCAAGGCTTTAAGGAAGACCGTAATTTGATTCATCAAAGGTTCAACTTCGTATTTGTGGCTCATTCGGAATAGCTCTTTTAGGATGTCAACGTCTGAATTCTGATTAGTCAGTGTGAGACTTTTGCAAGTTCCAGTGTATCCAAACATAAGAAATTCTTCGACAACGACTGGATCAATATCATCAATCTTCCATTCTCTAATTTGATTTTCAGCCATGGGTGTTAAGAACATCTTCTCAAAGAAGGTACTTATTTCTAAAATAATTAATATAATAAAGGATAAATTAAGCAAATAGATTATCCTTCTTCTATACTCACCTATTAATACGAAAAGATGAGCAGGGAATATTTTATCCCCAGCTACAACTTTACAATCAGAAAGTTTTTCATCCAAAAAATATTTAGCATAAGAATAGCTTGTTGCTCCATTTACAGGTATGACATTTGGAAAAGTCAGATT
Organism: Friesea truncata; assembly: GCA_034699725.1. Classification (NCBI taxonomy): domain Eukaryota; kingdom Metazoa; phylum Arthropoda; class Collembola; order Poduromorpha; family Neanuridae; genus Friesea; species Friesea truncata. The sequence continues at coordinate 2,249 of JAQGCN010001003.1, read as the reverse complement.
ATTCCCATTTGGTAACACAATTTCAACTGATTCATCTCGAACTTATAATTAATAGTAAGGTTACGATTACAATTTTTAATAATAATATTAAAAGAGCCAACGTTAACTTACTTTTAGTGACATTTATGGTAATTATGATTCCAGAATAGTCCGTATCCATGTCGCACATCAAGTGTACTACATTTGTTTCACCGAAGCTCTTATCTGTTCCTCCATCAGATTCATGATTAAATTGTAGAAGATGAGAATCAGTTGCTTCTTTATTTATGAATGAGATTACAGCACTATTCACTGTTATCGAGTTGTACGTTGTATTAGCTTTCCATGGACTTTGTTTGATTTCATATTTTATTAAAGCTTTAAAACGGAAATGCTCTCCAACTTCAGTGAAGTATAAAGGTGGGTCATTGTCGCTGCCGCGTAAAGGTAGAGCACTGTTGTAGACGTATAAACGTAGAGTGCTGGAAATAAGTTTAAACATTTCATTAGAATATTTAGAAATGATATTAAAATTAAAAACTTACAATTTATTCTTAATTTCCTTAAAGATTCCATCCGAAAAAGAGAAATCCCATACACATCCACTGCCTTCTATAAATCGCTCAAAATACATAGGAAAAAAAGATGGTAATGGTAACCAGTGCGTATATTCAGAAATTGCAGTAGGGAACTAAAATTGATTTATATAAATTGATTATATTTATTTATACATATTGCAATTTTGTTTTTATAAAAAATATAATTGTCAGTTCGTACGTGTTGGTACATAGCTTGCAGATTCTGATTAGCTGTTGCTTGTGTTTGTGTTACCTCCCCCATGATAACGCTTAAAAAAGTTCATTAAAAAGTTATATAAAAGAACTTTTGAAATTATACATTTAGCAATTGATTTTCTCACAATTTCTGTACAATTACCTGTGTGCAACGGTGACGAGTACAATTACAATACTTTCCTTAATAAACACGAGCAGGAAGGAATGAAAGCGACAGGCTCGGTTATCTTGCTCAGCAGCCCCAGCCCAACGGCAACCAGGCACAATTTAATTACTTTTTGTATTTTCAAATGATAAAGAAAACCGCTTGTTGTTTTGGTAATTTTGGATTTGTAAAGTTAATTTTAAAGATGTTAAAGATAAGATGATAAGTGAAGCGAAAGTTAATTAAATATTGTTAACTTACAATGAATTAGCACATACCAATATTGAGTAAAATTAAATACAATCAATCCATCATTATCATTCTGAATCGATCACATTTAATTTCGATTACAAAAACGCAGAGCATAATAAAAAAATTAGTAGCGAAAAACTAGAATAAACTGTTAGTCAAACTGTAATGTTTATTTTACTCATTAGAATGTTAATCCGTTCGTTCGTAGAGATCATATCATGAGCCGTTTTACGAAATTAACGGCTTGCTTAATTTAATTGTACATTACATTTAATTTTAATCTGAATACAATCAGGTGAAGCAAAGTTAATACGGGTATGAAAAATTAGAATTAGAATTAAGCTGGTAATTACGTAAAAATGAGTAAGTATTCATTTTGTTAGTTCGAAAATCATTTCCACAGGGTAGTTTTCATGAAAATGTCGAAATGTCTCCATATTATGAAGGATCTGAGATTTGAATCTATTAAACAAGGATCGAATTAAATTAATAAATTAATTTTTAATATTTTAATAAATCCAATAACCTGGTAAAATGCATCTTAGCAGCATCCATTAAAGTTCTTGATCCGTACAGAAATCCCAAATGGTATATGCTGAAAACATTCTCGTTGTTTACCAAGCCTTTAAGCAGGAACTTACTTTGAATCCACAAAGGTTCAACATTGTATTTGTGGCCCATTCGATATAGCTCTTTGAGTATGTCTGCGTCTGTATCCTTATTTGTCAGTGTGAGACTTTTGCAAGTTCCAGTGTAGGCGAATTCCAAAAATTCTTGGACCACCACTGGATCAAAATCATCAATCCTCCATTCTCTATTTTGATTTTCAGCCATGTTATTTGAGAACATCTTTTGAAAGAAGGCACTGATTTCTAAAATTATTAATGTAAAGTTGTAAGCATTAATTAAGCAAATAGATTACCCTTCTATACTCACCCATTAAGACAAAACGGTGGGCAGGAAATATTTTATCCCCAGCTACAACTTTACAATCAGAAAGTGTTTCAGCCAAAAAATATTTAGCATAGCTTGTTGTTCCGTTTGGAGGCTTGGTTGAAAATGGAGTGACATTGACGTTC
>JAQGCN010001002.1:0-12442 GCA_034699725.1 Friesea truncata | reverse complement strand
AACAATGAGCGAACATTTGGAGCGAACAATTGGAGGCGACAGTTTGAGGCGACAAGTGCAAATACGGAACTCCACCCGAAGTTAGCATACCAGCATCACGAAACAACCCACCCCCAGTTCGGGGCAGTGTTATTGAAAATTACAACTGCGATCACCTTCGTCCGGATTTTTTTGATGGGGCAGTCACATCTGGCTCTCAAAATCAGTTTCACCTTACATGGGCATATCCTATCTAACACAATGCTTAATCCACTCCACGTTAATTATTATTTCAATCTCAGTAATAAATACAATTATTAACAATTAAAATTGAGTTAAATTTGGCACTGAGTTAAATATGTGCCCATCAAAGGTAAAACTGATTTTGAGACTGGCCCCTCAAAAAAATACGGGCGAAGGTGATCGCCCGTACCTCAGCCCAAATTATCCCTGCAGCCAGCATACTGTTAGAAAGAAAGCATTTACCATCCTGAGTTAGACTACTCAAATACCTTTACTAGGGTTAAAGTCCCTCCTAATCCTTCAGAGGATTTAAAGTCTCCTGTTGGAGTTAGAGTCTCCAATATTGTAATGTTTTTAAATGAAGCGTGAAGTCTCTCTCACACATAAAGTTTTCCTTTATTGACAGTTATTACTATAGGTTAAGTTTAGTTGAACTCAAAACTAAATTAGTAATCCCTTCAGTATTTTCTAGACTATTCTCTAAAGGAGTCTGTGATTCTATAAAACTGTTTTGCTTAAATAAAATAGACACAGTCGTTAAAAAGGTTCTTGTTCGAAATCTTTATTTTAGCTTACACATACAAAGGGTCTTACAAAAAGTCCCTGTGGGTAAAATGTCTTTGCCTATAAGGATCAGATGCAGAGCTTTAGCTCGGAATAGCTTCACGCTTTTAGGAAAAGATTGGAATTTTGTTGTAACATAATCTGAACACAGTTTTTGGACACTTTCGTAATTGAATTCCAATGTGAAATCTATTTTGTATGAAATGTATTTTAATTTCACGCTGTAAATTAAGTACACACTTATGTTATGAATCATGTATCCAATAATCAACAAGAGGATTCACAATTTTTCATCATCATCTATAATGGGATCTAATAAAAATTTTCTAGAATGCAACAAACATTTAATTGATCATTTGAAGTAAGATACACATTACCTTCAAGATAAAATGCTGCGTCAGTAAAATTACACGCCAATGAAAAGCATTAAGTCCAATTGGAGTTAATTTATTTAATAAATAAATTATAACACATCAAAAAAAAAAAAAAAAAAATTGGAGTTCTTATGTTTTAACATAAGAACTCCAATTTCAAAAATGAATTAACTTCATGCATTTACACCAAAGCATCCTTCATAATAAAAATTCAAATACCAATTACAAACACATTCCTTCCAACAACGAAACTTTTCGCTATCAACACACATCCATTCAAATAAAATAACAACCTTTGTCAAATTAAAACGGAAGCGGAGATAATAGCAATAAGACAAGGACAAATTATTCCCATAACTGAAAGACTAAAACATCATTGTGATCCTGGAAAAAGTCCACTTTGTTACATTCCATCATTTCCAAGAACATTGATGAACAAACCAAAACGCAAGGAATCACAATAACTCAATACAAAAAAGACTCATACATTATCATAAACCCCAATCACGAAATTCAAATTCTTTGTCCAGAATTTTCTACAATATTACCTAAGATGGAGAAAGCAGGAGCTCATCAACTTTCACTCCAATGTAGGTGCAACGTGAACATACATGGAGGGGAAACCTTACTAAGATCCTCCTTTCCTTGTCAGAATGAAGAGGGCAAAGAAGATGTAGGGGAAGTTAGACCATGGTATGGGCGAAATTTCACGGCGCCCGCGCCCGATTGTTTCGCCTTGGTGGGATTAATTTTCGTGTTAGGTAAAAGTGGGTGAGCAGAGTTAAATTAATTTAACCTAACATAATTAGGAATTAGGAGCAAAACTTTTAAATCCGCGAAAAGTTCGGGCGCGGGCGCCGTTACAACTCACCATAGTTACAGAGATAGTTAATTCAATAAAACTAAGTCAAAGAATTGAATTGGAACGTATAACAAAGAGTGCTGAAGTGTTTATTGTCCACGGAAGAATATTATCACAAATAAAAAACGCCATTGACGATCATATCGCTAAAACTGCAAGTATACCATTTAATATAGTGACAGAAAATTATCTAGTGGCAAGTCCCGCAAAAAGAACAAACACAGTGCGAAGGGTAGTGCCAATAGCCCCAAAACAAGTGACTCTTCCTTCATTCTCCGGAATCAACAAAATTCAACCCTTGGATCTTTCAAGGGAAAGTTTTCGCATCCGACTCCAAGGAAACCCACAGTGGGAAGATCACAAACCAAAATAGAAGATTCATAAAAAATATGTATGTATTCATGTCTATTCTAAACTCTTAAAAGGAAACCTTTAGGTTTGAATTCTTTAAATTTGGAGAATTCGTAAATTTTAATTGGATAATGCCAATTTAGTGTAAAATAGGAAGATATAAAGATATCAATATTTCACTTCCGGCCGGAGTGTATAAAGCATTGCTACCTATTATCCAGGTTCAAGATGGACTGAATACTCCATGAGAGGAAAGGTTCCATCATAATTATCGGACTGTACTTTTATTTTTAGAACTTAGTAGAAATAGAAAAATAGGAAACACGAAGAAAAAGAAGAGCAGAATTCTTCACAAGACCGTAAAAAATTTCCCTCTTTCTGAATAACAAGAAATAAGTGTTAGAATTCTTTGCCTATCTCTTTTCTCTTCTTAAAATATCCTTGCATAATATCCTCTATACTAAATTGAAAATATGATAATTAAGAACTAATTAATGCAATTAATTAATGTTTATTAATTAAGATTAAATAAACAAGTTCATTTATTAAGAGAAAATTAAAAAAATACACCTTTAGGGTATGACTGTATAATGCACAAGTGAAAGCAGAACATTAAAATTTTAATGTGAATGTTGGTATGTATCTTTAATAATTAATTTAAGAACAAAAAGTTTGCAAAAATTTTGAAAACAAATGTATGGTATGAAAGGAAAAATTTTTTGTCTTAGTTTAGAATCTTGGAGTCCAAGATTAATTTGTGTTAGGATTATAAGGTATAGTGTATTATAAAGTATAGTCATACTGTTCATGAAGGTGAAAGTAGGTCACCTTGTAGTTCTATATAAGGAATCTGTATGAGTATGAGAGAGAGGATTGAGTGCAGCACTACATCGAATAAAGATCAGATCAATTGGCATTCGTCGTATCACTTCATTGAGTAGGGCTTCTTATATCAGCCAGTACAAATTCAAACCTAGCATCTTGCCAAACGTCTTTAAAAATCCCGAAAACAAAGTCCAAGATGAACTAGAAGACTACCAATACGCCGATGAAGAAAGACCAGATTTGACAGGCTTGGGAGACATACTTTCCCGAAACAAAGCCGGAAAACTCTTACCCAACTTCGGAGCAGCCTTCCCAGTTCCTTTTTGTTTGGACGATGAAGTAATGCCTATCATCAAGCGGGTAAAGCGTCAAACGGCCAGAGGAATAGGTAATGTATTACTATTTAAAATTTAATTTTAACTTTATGTTATAAATAAAAAATGAAGGTTAAATTTATTTAAGTTTTTATAGGTAAGCCAAAACTACCGAAGAAAGGAACGCCAAAACATAAATTCTTGAAGAAGGTAAGCTTCTCATCAAGTATTTCGGCAGATACTGACCGGAACAATGGTTCAACACTTGTCAAATATTGGATATCAACATGTTCCTGGACAACGTATAATATTGTGTTCAAGATGCGAAGACACTTTGAAACGCAACAAGGTTCCAAGTAAAGCAATCTTAAATAATTTTTAGTTAGATCCAATTCCACTAGAACTGGAATGCCTTTCACAAGTCGAACTACGACTTATAAGTCAAGTCAAAATATATTTGAAAGTTTTTACTCTGCTGAAAGGACAAGGCCAGTTTGCTCTTCGAGGTGTTGTGACACACTTCCCTCAAGACCTCCAAGAAGTCCCTGAACAGCTTCCTTTGCGGTTCTCCGATACAGATTTAGTTGTTGTTGCTGAGTCATTGCAGGATGTTGAAGCAAGACATGAATTTCAAGTTAATATTCAAAGACTGTATGCAGCATTAATTTGGCTAAAACGAAATAATTTTCTCTACGGACACATCAACATAATTGAACGAGAAGCGGAGTCTATAATTGACATCGCAACGCAGTATCCACCGCAAGTGTTAGACTATGTGTTTACTGCAAATTATGGCGAACAAAATGGATACTTGCCATTGCAAAATACAACAGGATCTTTCATATTAAGGGGAACTATTAATCAATACAATGATATTTTTGAAAGCGGGATTCGTGGAGTTCAATGCACTGGAATGGCTGCAAGTTTCATGGCTCACGCTTTTGTTCAAAACCCAAACACTTGGACCAGAGAAACCGTTGATCAAATTCTGATTTCTGGAAATGCGTATTATACTTTAAGGAGACAAGGAGTTGATCATGATATGTTAGAAGCTTTTGAAGTTGCTGGAATTTTTGAAAATGTATTTGGAGGAGTGCCTGTTCAACTTGAAGTAGAAACTGAAGCAGCAATGTTATTTAATGGTCTATTAAATCCAGTAGCAAAGCCTCCAATACCTACACTTCAGCAGCAATTGGATTCGTTTTTACGTAATCTTGATTTTACGTTCGCAATTCTAACAACCCGTGGTTACTCGTTTGCGTTAGTTGGAACTACTACTACCACCTTCGGGAATAATAATATTGAAGGTATGTTTATAATTTGTTAAACTTTACTTAGACTCACGATGAACTACAAGCTGGTATTGTTTTTTACAATTATTGGTTGCATGATTCTGTGCTCAACGCCACAACGAGGACGAGGGAAAGGAAAAACTTCTGTTGGGAAGACACAATTTAAAGCAAATGGAGGAAACCCAAATTGGCGTAAAGGTGAGTACTGTATTTTACGCTTTATTTATAAAGTCTGAAATATTCATAAAATAGAATAACTTTTCAATTTATATAAAATTACAAATTCACGATAGAAACTACCATTTTTATATGAAATAATCCTAATAATGATGAATTTGTTTGTTTTATTTATTTGTATTTAGGTGGTTTCAGATTATTTCAGAAAAGAAAAGCACTTTCAAAAAACTATCTTACGACGTTCTTCAAACTACGATCGGAGCTAGCCTAACAGCCGGTATATTTGTCGCTATCGACAGATTATCAGAAAACGACGACGCCTTGAATGATTTTGAAAACTATATAATTTATAAGTCAAGTCACTTGACTACTACTACTACTACAAGTCGAGTGTTTTTGCGGATACAATTTATGAATCCATGCGATGTTCTTACGGATGAAATTTTACATACTGATCATTTTTCCTTTATAATCCACGTAATATTAAATCAGTAATTCAGTAGCGAGTGAGGATCGACATGAAGTTGAAGTGGATTATATTACTTGCTGCGTTGTCAACGGCAGCACCACCGAAACAGTGCGTCCTAAGAATCAACGACATTAATTCTAGTTCGAAGTCAGATTTGCTAAAAGGTTTAGTTGAAGAATTTCTAGAGATAAAAGTAAGTAAATTAATTCAACGTAAACATATAAGAGGTATTAGGAATAGAATGTTATAATTTTGCAGGGATTTTGTGTTAATGGAGATGCGAAAAACTTAAATCTCGCTGGATACAAATTACTAATTATAAAATTGGACCATTCAAAGGCCATGCTTGTGGAAGTCATCAATTTGCAGAACCGACATCTAAATGATGCAGGGCTTTACACTGTGGGAGGTAAAAAATGACAAAAATAATCTAATATAATATGATAGAAATTAACAATAAAATATTAATACAGGTACGGGAGATCCTTGGACTAGTGGTCATGTCCATCTGCACGCTCTAGCAAACAAAATATCGAGCAGCCAACGAGGAATCGGCGATTTGTATGGACGACTAGTAACCGTCATTGCCCTTATAATGTCATCATCATCCGATCCGAAATCCATGCTTGATAAAATCAAACTTGATTCAGCGAGTGGACATAAATTGGAAATCACTCCAGCCTTAGAAGTAATAATTCGAGCTCATCTAGTAGACTTAGTCGCGTTTACACGGAAATATCAAAACGACAATCATCCTTTCATCGAAAGAATGTTCCCTAATCCTGAAAATACAAAATTATTACGAGAATTTGACCAAATTGCAGTAGCAGGGTCATCAACAACAGCACCAATTGCAGCTAAAGATTTAAGCCTAAACAGGTGCACCGCTTCAGTTGCCCCATTTGTACCTACGACATTTAAGCTTGGAAATCCTACGCCAAAAAACGAAAACGACTGTAAGGTGGAAATGGTATTTGTCATGGAGTCTTATGCAGCGGAACTCTTCAACATAGCCCAAGCTCAATGTACTGCAGATAGCAAAACAAAATCCAGAGCGGAAAATAAAATTTATTTGTTCCAACTTCCATATACATAATGAAAGAAATACCCATACAATGGGCAGCTTGTTTCCAAGAGGTGTAACCAATGAACACACTTTGGTCTTCCCTGCTTCTTGGGGTGCACACTTTTGGATTAATTATATAAACCAGGAATCTAAGCACATAACACTGTACGATTCCTTGCCAGGACCAAGGGACAACTTCATGCTTACTTTTACAAGTGCTCTGAATAAGTTTATTCCAGGCGAATGGACTTGGAGTAAGGCTCGTTGCCAACGACAAGATGATGGTACGTCGTGCGGTGTATTTGGGCTAAAATTTGCGGAAGAACTTATAGCCAACAACGGAAATGAGAGGAGTGTCTCTCAAATGCCAAGGATTAATGCAACTGCAGAACGAATGAACATTCTAAAATCTCTTCTTGAAACCACTCCTTGTGGACGGGAATATTTAGAAGAAAGCAGAAATGACTTATTCTCAATATTTCGCATGATTCAACGAGATGAAGATGCCAACTTTAATTTAAGATAGAAAAAAGTCATTTGAAGATTTATTACAAAATTATTAATTTGCAATTTATCAATAATTTGCAAATTAGATATAAGAAACAAACATTTAATCAGCTATGACTAAAACTTTTTATTCGATTTTAATGAATTTTATTATTTTTTAATTAATTATATTGGTTTTCATTTCATTTTAATGAATTTTATTTTGATTTACTGTTGGGTCCTAGAACTCGACGGTCGACTTTCGTGCACTAATGGGTTTTGTTATTTTCGGAAATTGGTGATTAAATAATCGGTTCCTAACAGCAATTAAAAGCACAAAGTAATAGAAACCTATCGGTTGCACATATCAAACTTAGCATACGATTAATTTATTTAAACGTGTTTCATTATTATCATATTGTCGAAAATTACATCTTTTCAACATAACTATTTAACATATTTACAACCCATCCTCCTAAGCTTGTTTGACGTAATCTTGTAAATAATTTTCTATGACGCACAACGAGTGTTTAACCTTATCACAGGAGAACAATAGAACAATACAACATTATCAAAAGATTCAACTTCAATAAATAAAAGTCAGTATTTTGTCATTCGTATTACTTTTCAAAATAACTATTCTAAGTAAATCCATCCCATCTTCCTAAACTTATTCTACGTCAGCTTTAAAGTAATTTTCTATGACGCACATTGAATTTTTCACCTCATAAATTGAGTACTATACGACATTATAAAAAGATTTAACTTATCCAAATTATATTCAGTATTTCGTTATCATTCATATAACTGTTACTAAAATTTAAAAAAAAGTTTATAACACACAACTTTGTTTTTACATTAAAATCTTTGAATAAAAGTGCATCAAAGCTGAACTTGTAAGCATGAAATCCTGTGAGTTAATAATTACTGTTATTGTTCTACTTGTTACTAAAAACTTAGTGAAAGCAGGGATCGGAATATGGACGCATACGAAAAATGAAGAATCGGAAAATGTTGCCAGTTTATGCTAAAACCAAGTCTATGACCAACGAGGTGTGTCAATATTTCATAGTAAATCATACCCTTTTATCTGGCACGGACAATCAATGGACGTTGGAGAAGTTTCTTGCTTTTTGGAAAACGTTATTCTGTACCTGAGACTAAAAAATCAGCGGGAACGTATAGCACGCGATATAAAAGAGGATCTGGAAAGAGACGAGGACGTTCCTGAAGGAAGAGTTTAACCTTGAAACTTGGTATAAATTCAACGTTTGGATTCGATCCAAATTCATTCAGTCTTTATTTCTTCAACCTTCAACATCACTACACTCTGTTATCAGCATTCAACAAACTTGGACAAGAGGTCAACTCTGTGGTGTTTAAAAAGTTGGCAGAACTTGAAGTTGGCATTCCCTACGAAATTTTGGACGCTAAATTCCTCAACACAAAATTTGGGAAGCAAATTCAGCTTGAATTGGAGGCGGGTTTTGTATTTCTTCCAAAAAGATTTTCGGAAGCAAATTTTACACAGAAGCAACTAAAACTTCTTATTGGAAAACATTAGTTAAGTTTGAATAAAATTTCATTAAACTATTATTAAATTAAAAGTTATATTCAATAAATCGAATATAAATAAATAATAATTCACTACGGTTTTATTCAATAGTATTCTTATTTGTCTCTAGTAACACTTCATAATATTTCATTGCGGGTTAATTAAAATAATATGGTAATAAATATATCAAAATCAAATTGTATAATTGAAACAACGTATGCGAATTTGCATATAAAAAAATTGTGATGCAAATTTTTTAACTAGAAAAACTAGTATCTGCTTATCATTATGCACAAATCTTAGCAAAATGATTAGTTTTTTTTAAAAAAAATGCTTAATTTGCGACTTAAACAGTATATTAAGACCAACTCTCATTTTCTTAAACTTAGTCTTTATTTCATTTTCTTAATCTTAGATAAAACTTTAAGTAATATTTTAAGATGGCTCGAGTACGTAATCCAGCAGAAAAAACAACTGCATCAATTAAAACACCTAGGAAGTAATTTAATTTATTTATTTATTTAATACCTTTTTTATTACAGATGTTTCAAGAAAGGAAGTAAGTTTTCTTCTTTCTCACCATCATCTTCATCTTCTATATCTATGTCAAGTGAACTAAAAACAACTAGTACCCAAACTCCTGTGACTGGATATTCACAGCACAAGAATGTATTTAACTTACAGGATGCAGAATTCATTCGACTATTTCTCTACATGAAGGCGAGGAATGCAGTCCTCAAAGAGAGGGTTCTTCAACTAGAAGAAGAAAAGAGGATAAGAGATGAAAACGGTGAAGAAATGAATAGAGTAGTTGCAGTCCTCAAAGCGAGGGTTTTTCAACTAGAAGAGAAGAGGATAAGATATGACAACGATGAAGAAATGAATAGAGTAGTACGAGAACTTTATATGAGTAAAGGGAAGAATTGGAATAAAGAAACTGATCTTTATATTTATCAAATTAAATCTTATTATGAATGTTTTTTGACAATACTCCTATAGTAATAGGAAGAATTGGAATAAATTATATACAAAACTGGTATTTCTATTTAACAACGGGGCGAACTTGGCTCAAGGTTATTTACTCTGTAGCCGGTCTGACTGTATTTTTGACAGTGGGGCAAAAATCATATTGAACATTCTCGCTTTATCCTTAGTTCAACCCTTAGAGCAAGCTCCGCCCTTGACGCAAAAACCATACAGAACATTCTACTGATTAAACATTTCTTACAAACTGGACATCAAGTACATGCGAAACACAACCATTAATACATCGGATGAAAATAATTCCCACCAATTATTCCACAAATCATTGGAACCCAGAAGAAATTCAGTTTACTCTTCCCGGCAACAGGTAAGAGAGTTATTATTTTCTGCAGAAACGGAAATAGTTTCCATATAAATCAAAGCTATGTAATTGGTATTGTGGGCCTGGTACCAATGAGCTATCATTGAAAGAGATTGAACGCGACTTGACATTGCTAAGTGCAAGTAATTATTCTCCTCAATTAAATGAAGTTGAAGATCCTGATCTTCCAAAACTAGACTATTACGGTGATATAGACACAGCAAAAGGAACTTATGAAAGCAATTTTGCGATGAAAGCAACATACGATTTATTCCACGAAGGTAATAACGAAGTTTGGTGCGAAGAAAAGTATCAGGAAGCTAAGAAAAAATGCATCAGTGCTGATCATCCTTTTCTTCCGTTTCGTCAAGCTGAAAATATCGAGACTGAAACAACTTCTGAACGTGGAACTGAAGATTATGATCCTTTCACAGACCCATCTGAATAATTAACTTTAAGAATTTAGTTAATTAAAATTTGCTTTTCGGTCACTGATAATTTAGAAATTTTTATTAATTTTATTGCTTTTTCATAATCCATGTTAATAATCTAATGCATTAGTTGAATAAACTTTAATTAGTAAGTACTCATGTTATATTTAGCAACCGTGATTTTGACGTACTTTGTGATGGGCCACAGTTGTGACTGTGGCGGTTTAAGTTCGATTTTTTGAGTTGTGATTTTTTTTGTGTTATTACTTTTTAAATTTATAAAATTGCTCAAAGTTTTTTAATTGACTGCAATGTGTCCAATCCAAAATGCCTGTTCTTTTGGTTTTTGAGAACTTTTTCTGAACAACGAATAATTGAGAAACAATTTGAAAGGTAGAATTCAATTATGTGAAGGACAGAACATGAATAAAACTTTAAAGTAGTTGGCTAACATGGTATATTTTAAGTTCGGGCTCTGACAGTCGCATATAATTTTGAAAGTTCTGCTTATTTGAGTTACTCATATACAATTGTGAATTATTATAAAACAGTTATTCTTATTGAAGTTACTGTAAAAACATCAGAAGAAATCAAGGTACGTTTTTTTAAACATAAGCATAGTTTCTTTCCTGAATAAATTAAAGTTATGAACATAAAACAGTTTATGTCCAAGATTAAATCAAAGAGGTTCCATAATGGACATTATCAACTAAGAAACTCGTCAAATATGTCTTAGTCATAGCTGCTACTAGCGTGTAACCCGAACGAGCTTTCTCGGGTTTAGACTGGACAGTGACAAAAAGGAAAACACGGCTAGACCCTGGAACTATTAAAACTATTTGAGAATAAGGTAACATCTTATGTTTATATGTGATGTATTAAAATCTAAATGATATAATTAGGTACAATTTCCCGAATGATTTGAATTACTGGGATTTTTTATCATACATTGAATCCTGGTTGAAGAGGGGACAAGTAGATGATGTTGAATGCAATAAAAAAAATAGAACCAAAGGAAGAAGACGATACAGGATTTATCCAGCACGCGTGGATCCTCAATGGAAAACGAGAAAATCCTCGTAAAAGAAAAGAGCCTTCCTAATTTCCTAATCCGAATTTTTAAATATAATTTATTAATATATCATTAATGCGTAAAAATTTTTCTCAAATATTTTAAATTATGAAGGTTTTATTTTTATTTCTATTGTTGGCATTTTAAACTATATATTTAATTAATATTTTATATTATTTATTAATTTAATGATTAATTTTTAGTTAAAATAAAGTTTAATTTTATTTTAAATATAACTCTGAAAAAATAATTAAAACAAAAAAATTTGCCCACCAGTGGGTAACATGAGTTAAGGGGCTGATCGATTTTTTAAAAAAAAATCGTGCTCATTTAGCCGGGCTAGATGTCCTTCCACCTTAAGTAAGGACAATTATTTTTGGGGCGCCAAAGATGTGTCTACGTGCAATCGTTTTTAAATTTTGCATCCACTACCACTTCAAAACCAATTAGAGATAAAGGGATTGGATTTTTGACACAATTTATAATTGCGTTGCTTAGTAAGCAATTATATAAACTAAAGTATAATTTCTTATTCCTGATTTTTTCTTTCTTTGTAATAGTTGTTGTCATTTTACTTCTCCTACTTTTTGTGATTTTTAAGTTTAAAATCAAGAAAATAATCAACAGAGGAGAGGGCATGCCACTTGTCGTGTATCGGAACGACGGTTCTGAAGATTAATTATTTAAATTAATCATTAATTATGTTTAAATAAATTAATCGTATGCTAAGTTTGATGTGTGCAACCGCAAGGTCTCTTTTACTTTGTAATTTACTCACCAATTTCCGAAAATAACAAAACCCATTAGTGCACGAAAGTCGAGCGTCGAGGTCTAGGAGGACCCAACATAATTTTTTAGTAGTCAATGGGCTAAAACAATTTCTACTGCGCATTGAAGAAGAGGGGGGAGCGTTTTCAGGATACTCGATCGAGGTTGGAAATTAGCATATATTTTTTTATTGTGAAATTAATAATTCACATTATTCTAAGACTAACTGCGAAAGAATTTTTGATCAACCCAGTAAACTCATGCAGATA
>JAQGCN010001001.1:0-12449 GCA_034699725.1 Friesea truncata | reverse complement strand
AAGAAGACTAGGATATAAAGACAAGAATTTAAAAGTCGAGATACCAGTTTTTATCCAGTTACTTCATTATTATTCATTATCCAGTCTACCTTATTTTACATTAGCATCATTCATAAATAAATTTTTTTTATTCTTTATTTAAGTTGAAGAAATATGAATCAGTTCGCCAAGATCATAGTATAGTTAAGTTATAAGAGTTCATTCAAGCATTTTCCGTTGTCAAGACTGGATACTTGACAGTTAACTGGTTCATTTGGAGATGCTGTGGTGGAATAATAATTTCAGTTATTGGTCAATCTATTTTTGCTTCTTCTGTCTATAACCTTCTAAGAGACTCAGGTCATACAATCGTTGGTGTTTTCACCATACCTGACGGTGGACACGGGAGAGAAGATCCATTAGCACTTGCTGCTAAAGCTGATTCCGTTCCTGTATTTAAATTTCAACGATGGAGGATCAAAGTCAAGTGATTCCGGAAGTTTTCAAAGCGTACGAAGCATTGGTTGCAGAACTGAATGTCCTGCCGTATTGTTCTCAGTTTATACCAATGGAAATTATTAATTTTCCAATTCATAAAAGCATCGTATACCATCCATCACCTTTACCAATACATCGTTGAGCTGCTAGTATCAATTGGAAGCTTATTCAAGGAGGTTAGAAAATTAGAAAATAATCATCAAAAATAAATTTTTGTGTACAATTTAGATGAAAAAGGTGGATTTACAATTTTTTGGGCTGATGATGGCTTGGTAAGCTTCAATAAAATTTTTAAAATGAATTTGTATTAAATGTATTATTTTTATAGGATACTGGACCTATTTTACTCCAGAAGGAAATTCTAATCGATGAAAATGACACAGTAGAAACACTTTACAATCGATTTTTATTTCCTGAAGGTATTATTGAAGGAATTGTTGAAGCTGTGGATATGATAGAAGAAGGGGTGGCTTCTAAAATTATCCAAACAGAAGTAGGACCATACCATGAACCAATGATTAATACTCAAGAAGCATCCAGGATTAAATTCGAAGCCCATCTTTCTGGACATGAGCTTCATAATTTTATCCGAGGATGTGACAAAAATACCAGGTGCTTGGATTGAACTTGATGGAGAGACAGTGAAAGTTAACGGATCAAAAATTTGGACGCAAATGATCCTTCGTTGCAGGATAATGAATACGAAAGAAATATGTTACAAGGTCAGAATAAGTCGTCTTAGTAGGGTCAAATTTCAGCTCCACTTTATATGACATGGCTTGAAGTTCTTACTCGAGATATGCCACCTTTTCTTCTAATCAGAGGAAATCAAACATCCGTCCTTACTTTCTATTCTTAATACAATTTATTTCATTTCCTTAAGATAAAGTCAGTCTAATCTTAAAGGATAAAGAGTTCAACAGTGTGCCAGCATTTATTTATAAATTAAGTTTTAATTTTGGCTTTTTTAAGTTAAGGTCTTCGTTTCAGTTTATATTTAGAGTTTAATCAAGCTTTTCTGTAATTAAGCCCCCTCTCTCTTATAAAGACTTAGTTCAAAATTAAATTCAAGTCAAACAAAGTGATGACGCTTTTTGATTTTCAATATTGTTTGTTTGGGATACTGAAGTTTTTATGCATTAAATTAACTTTCTCTCCTCAGAGAAAGGATTTCCATTCATTCATGAAGAAAGCAAAAGTGAGAGAATTAACTTCGTTAGAAAGTTTTAACACCTCAACTTTGAAAACTATAATTGCTGTTGAAAACTTTAGAAAGTATTTAAAAAAGTCAATCTTTCTTAAGCTCTTTATTTTATGTAAAAAAATGGCAATTGGCAACATGTAAGAGCCAATATAAATATAAATATAAAACATTAAAAAGTCACATGAAAACCCACTCCGGCATCAAAGATCAACTCTGCCCTGTCTGTGGAGACGCATATCACGTAGCTTCTCAATAAAAATGACACTAAAACACTTAGAAATATTTAAATGATTTTTATTGAATTTTTATTTTATCTACGTCGTTGGGGAATATGCACTTACAAGTGTATCTTACCAAAATACCTTGGCATATTCCAAAAGCAGGTTCCGAACGACACCTAAACTATTAGAATAATATGAATGTTTTTCTGAAATAATAATAAAGATAATATTGTTTTAATAATGAATTAAACTGAATAACTTGTTGTTTTGATTTTTAATCTCCTCCTGTGTTCCTATTCGCCATCTCCACTGCTTGGAGGACCAATCTTCTGCTTTTACAGCAAATGCAAATGGAAATAACACACGTTATAGTCACTAATGACAATCCGATGGCAAAAAGAATTATGAAAGTCCAGCCCGTGCCCGAGTCTTCAGTCGTTCCTGAAATATATAAAAGAAATAGAGTATGAATTATAGTTTATTTTAAATTTGAGTTAAATATTTCACATATTACCTTTCCCCTTGTTTACAGCGCCTTCATATACCAAATCGTCCATATTTAAGTTTGGATTAAGATGCCAATTTGCCTTTTGAGTAAATAGAGGGTCCAATTGTTCCTGATGATCAAGGTGGATGGTCTGGCTGTTATAAACATAGTCATTAATCTTGAAATTCGTCTGTATCGGCAGCATAAAAACGTTGTTTGGACAAGGTACAGTTTTTCCATGCATCGTAAACAAGCTTTCAGGGCAATACACGTGATTGTAACCATGGTAAGGCTTTACCTGAAAGTTAAAGGTATATAGATTTACATTTAATGTATCATTTATTTTAAAAAGTTCTCCAAAAAAGAATATAATTTTTGTAATTTTTACTTACTTGGATGAAATCCAGATGATCTGATTCCTTGCGTGGTGCACATTGCGTTATACGAAAGTAATTGTTTTCCTGTGGTGGCCTTTTGTGTGAATGACATCCTTCACTTGGTGCAAAAATAATGTCATGCGTGGCATACTTCTTTACATTCAAAGGAAACATACAGTCAGTTTCCTTTGAAATAACAACGTTTGATGGACCATTGTACTCCAACCGACAGGTGGCATTCTCCTTTCTTACTAATAATTCAAATGGGTCAGCTTCCAAAAGTTGTAATGATCTGTTTATTGTTGGTACGTTAAAGAATAGAATCAATTCCTTTCTTTCCATGAACCTGCATTTGCTGGCTGAGGCAAACTGAATAGGGCAGTCGTCCCCACAAGGGATTGTATAATTGAAGAAATCAAGCAAAGAAGGGTGAAGTTTTCCCATCTTCATTTGTCGACTTGATTCAAGTATTATATTGCGGCCATTAGAAAATCGGGCTAGGACGTTGGCAATTGCAAATTGAGTCGGGATAGATTTTGCCTTGTACTGTTCGAAGTCCTGAGAGAGGGTAATGAAGCGATGCATTTGTTCATTGTACTTATTTGTCAAAATCTTTAACTGATTATCCTGCATAGCTTGGATTTCCTTCAATGAATCGATTTTTCCATTGTTTATAGATGACATGCTGACACCTGCGACTCCAAGCCCAACAGTAGCGACAACGGATGCAACTATTAAACCAATGATGAGCGTGAAGATGAACCTCTTTTTCCTTTTAGAATTGTGTAGAATTTCCCTAGGATGATAGTCGGGACACATGGCGCCTAGTTCATTCAATATATCCCTTTCATACACCTGTTGACACCTGTCCCTGGCTTCTTTCACTAATGACTCATGGACAATATCTTTTGTGAAAATCTCGCACGGATTCATCAGTTTGATTCGAAGAATTGCCTAAAAAACAAAGTTTAGGTTTATTTATACTTATAATTCACACTAATTACTCATTTTTTAAATAATTTAATTTTTATTTACAAATTAAAGGTAAACATTTCAACAATACTTTTTTGCGAGTGGGGGGAAAATGTACAGAAACGAGAAGAACAACACTCTTTTTTTCTCTTATGAAAATTAACATAAAGGCCAACTTTGACCTTAATTTTTGATATTTTTTGCATGAGGTTCGTTTAATCTGGAGATGCAGTGAGTTTTTAATTGTTATTTTCTGTCGAAAGATGTTTTAAAAAATTGTAAACTCAAAAAAAAAAATTTCAGAAAACCCTGCCTCCCCACCTCTAACTCACAGGCCGAATAATTAAGATGAAATGTCTTACCTCGTAAGTTCCAGTTGTCAAGGGCGTGTTGGTAGTTCGCCAAAGTATTGGAACAGAACTCTGCATTGAAATAGCAGAAATATAGCTCCACAGCATCACAAAGCCCATAATAATGAGCAAAAGGTGAGGAACCTTCATCATAATGGTGAAAACTTTCACTCGATTTTATAAATTTTTTGTTAAACTTGAAATTGATTTTTACTATATTACTTTAGAATAGATATTTGATTAAACTTTGAGTAAAAATGTTGAACTAAACTATCCTCTTCTCCTTCTAGCCTGACAGTGATGCTTGATTTCAATATCCGTTAAATTATATTCCTTTAATTAAGATCGAATCACTTGAAGCGTCTGCTAAGACAAAGTAATATTTTTTATGCATATTCTACTGTTAAGAGTGAAGGGTGGAAAGAAAATATATTTAGGGGGAGGTGGATTTCAATCCAGCATCCAATTAAATGATTACAAAAAGTACCTAAATTCCTTCCACGAAAATATTAATCACAGATTTATCTAATAAAAGCAATAAAAATTTCAACGTCTCTTTTACATCATAAAATTTATTTTCGTTCCTATACTAAGAATTTTTTAATCGATAATTTTTTAATTAATTAAATTAAGCATTGCTCTTCCTTTATCAAACAAAATTTTTGTTGAGTCAGAAGGGAGAAATGTCTCCTTGGATGAAAATGTCAGCCCCAATGCCGAGAAAAAGAGAAATATAGAAAGAGCAGTAGCATGGAACATTGGTTCATTTGAAATCTTTAAGCGATCTTATGATTGATGCTGATTATCTTTATTTTTTGGCTTTCATAGCATGATCAGAATGACGAGTTCCTTTTTCTTCAAATACACCTCGTCAAGTCCTTCAACTTTTAATGAAATTTTGAGAACCGAAAATACTACCACAAGTTTCATCACACCGATTGATAATGGATATTGCCATTCTACAACAACCTAACAAGGATTTAACAAGTTTGCTAAAATCCTAACACGGATTTTAGTAAGGATGGCGAAATGATGACATTCTTTATATAAGTAGCGATGTTTAGAGTATAAAATGTCGAATAGCATACAAAGAGAAATTCTTTCTATTTTCTCATTAAAAAGCTTTCTTTCAGTTTCAGTATAATGAACAGAATTTATTTATTTTATGGTTCATTGCAATTTGGAAATTAGAAGATTATAAATTAGATTATAAACTTTGAATCAAGACTTTAAATAACTTCCGCTACTAACACAAAATAAACTGAAAGAAAGTGAAAGCAGGTATGATGCATTCTTTTATGATTCTTTAGGAAATGAATGAAAAAAGTAAAGTAAGAAGAAGGAGTGGAAAATTTTTACAACCCGTAATGAAGGTAATGAGACACTTTGGGAAAGGGATGACAAAGATAAGAATCAATAAGGGCTTCTCAGATCTTGAAGACTGAGAAATGCTTTTTGGACACTGAAAACAGATCCTTGCTTGTTTGTACTGTTTAGTTTTATTTTGCTTAGAAAAGTTTCCTTCTTTTATGCCACTCCCATTCAAAAACTTTTCTTTCACAATAAAGTGATAGAAGACAAGAAGAAAGGAGATAAAATCTTTCTCTCGTCCATTGGGTACCACCATGCCACCATATCTCCTTCTTCCATACAATAATACTCCAGGAACCATGATAACTTTCTCCGTTGATGTTTGGGACCACACGCGAACACAAGTGTTAATGTAAGACGGAAATGAAATGAAATATAACTCACTCGGTCACTGCTGCCTTTGTTGTTACTTTTATTCCCTCTTGGGACATATGACAGACGATTTGATAAACTTCTAAACACATAAATTATCATAAAGATCCATTGTTAACTTCTGACAGAAAAGTTAGTTTTAATTGACAATCATTTCCTTTATTACTGCCTACAACTTGCTATGTTATTTAATTTAATAACAGTGAATGAAGCTGGAAGTTTTTTTTGTAATTTTATGGAAACAATATTTTATGGATGTGATATGAATAACATCAACCTATCCCAACAGAATAAAAGTTAAGAGTAACTTCGAAAATATAAGGATAAAATCCAAATATAACTTTCATCATATGGATTAGTTTCATTTAATTGAGTTAGGTATTTTTATAGATAGTAATAGAAAATCTTAATCAAGAAAAGCTTAGAATAAAGAACCATGGGGCCTTACTTTATTTATCTTTATACTAAGAAGAAAAGAGACTAACTAACTGTGAGGATAGCTGTTTATTTGATTGGATTGTAAAAAAGAAAGTGTAGGCGAGGCGATGTAATCTTTTTTAAACTTGCTTCCCAACTTTCTTGATTAGTAAAGAAACTTTTAGAATAACAAGTACGGCCACGGCGTGCTTTTAGTTTTTTTTTGTGATCTAATATAAACAAATTAAACCTAATTTGTTTTTCGTACACCTTTAGAAAATTTTATTTTCATTTTCCATTTTGTGGAAAACTTATTTCATTATCCCTTGAAAACTTTTTATGCTCTATTTAAATAAAATTTAATTAAGAGGAAACGGTTATTTTCTTCGAAAACAATTTTTTAATTTTAAGCAATCGTAATTTTATTTTACAATTCTAATGAGTCATTGTTGCTAAAGTTGAAAGTTCAAGACCGTTAATCACAACTCTTGATAACAACAATGTTTTTCGTTTACTCATAAATCATAAATTAAATTTTTTTTATTTCCTTTTCTAAGAAATGATATCAAAATAAGGTTAATCAAAAAATCCGTTTTGTACCAAAGAATTATTAATCTGTAATTATAAATCAGAATCTCAACAAGATTTTACTACTTGTACATTATTAATACTAGAAAATCGAAAATAAAGATAAATATTATTTGTTACTATAAATTAATATATTTTTTTAAAACATTTATGCTTAAAATAATTTGTAATCAATTTTGTTAAAAATTTTAATTTTAATTAATCCAATGCTTCATTTTCATTTGTAAATCAGGAATAAGATCACAAGCAATCTATGCAAGGTGTGACTAAAAGCATAAAAAGTTTCAAATTTAAACATTAAGATCACGCTTCTTACAATTTATGACTTAATTGATAAATTAAACAATAACAAATGACACTTTTTCATGACCTCATCAAAAAAATTGTGGGCCATCATCGTGGATCTCGTGTTGACGCTGATTTGTAGAAAACTTTATCTCGTTTGTAATTTAATATTTAATGTTTAAACAAGAAATTACTCTTTAATTAAAAGGGTCATCTAATCTGACATAATTCCAGTAAAACACTGGCCCAAATAAATTCAATGTAATCATCACCAATGTTATATGGAAAGTATTCCAATATATCGTGGACCTAAAAATTAGTAAAAGTAATTAAAATTCCTACAGAAGAGGCAATTTTCCTTTTAAAAAATTCTAACGTTGATCCACATATTAGTACTGGCCACTTCCGAGTATATGACATAAGGAGGCTTAACTTGAAATTTAATTAATTTAAAACAAAAATGATTTTTATTTTATTTTTGTTAAAAAATGAAGTTTAATTTGTTAATTAAACAATATTGGCTTATATTCTTAAAAAAGTGTAAGTTTAATTTGAGATATACAGAAATTTCCACTTCGGATGAAATATAATGATTTATTAATAACGGAATTGTATAAAAATCTATCAAATGAACCAATATTACTGCTATTTCTTTGTATTTGACTCCAAAAAGAAGTATATAATTTCATTTTTAATATTTTGAATGTAATGAAGTATTTATTTCTATGTATTTAAGGCATAAGTGGTAACTGGATAGAAATTACGTACGGTACACAATCAGGAATGGTTAGAGTAATTGTAGAACTTCCAGAAACAGTTGGACATGGACGACAATTATTTCAAACGTTTACAGTCCATAGGAGTCCAGTTACTAAAATCAAACTCACTGAAAAATATTTAGTGTCTGAATGCAGTGAGTATAGTAAAGCATATATAAATCATATATAAACACTATATATATACTAATATTATTTATATATATTAGTTTATATATAAGTAGTTAAACAGTCTCATCTGGGATTCGCATACACAGATCAGATCCTTAGTTTACAAACTCTGTTGTATGAAAAACAGCCAAAGGCAAGACGAATTTCCTAAAGACACAGTACATTAATATAGTTTCACTTTATCCATCCAATAAAATTACAAATCCATCAACCAATGAAATGGCACACCCTTCACAATTTTACTTCCATGTGAGCTACATTCTGAGCTATTTTCAGAGAGTAGTCCTAATGAAAATTAATGGAAGCTTGAGTAATTATAGTGTTTAAAACTCACTGATTGATATGCTCGTCTGTCTTCGTTTTTGTCTTAATAAGAAGGTGAAAGGAAAGTAAAGAGAAGTTATATGAAAAGTTTTAAAAGTTTAATATTTTAAGGATGATTTTGAATGGAATTAATAAATCCTTCATGAAAATAAAGTAAAAGATAATCCTTCATGGACATTTCCTTAATGATTCAATTTGTGAACTTTGTCTTTACTGCGTAGTAGAATTTTTCAAGTTTGAGATTTTGAAAATGTCGAAAAAATGGTCGATGGCTTTTCCATTATTTTCAACTTTCGATTATGACGATGATCGTTGTGGATTTGGTTGTGGAGCTGAATCAACTTGTATAATTTCAAAAATTGATAAAATTATTGTACAAAGGAAAAATATTCTTCTAAGATTTAGCTTCATTTTTTTTCTCGAGTTCTTGCAAACTTCGTCTGAATTGAATCAGAAAGTTTATTTTCTCTAATATTTATATTTTAACTTTTTTGAATGAAGTAAATATTTTGGCAATTTTTCAAAAAGTGAAACGTAGAACAAGGTCGAAAATGACGACAGGGAGGAAGGAAATCTGGGTCTTTGACACCTTTTTCTTGTTTATAAATAATACTCAAATAAATTAATCAAATGAAATTCTAATATTTGAATATTAGCTTTATAATAGTTTAATTAATTGATGGTGGATGAGTGGTGTATGATCATGTAACCGCAGAATAATATTATAAAAAGTAAAATTTAAACCTAAGGGATGATATAAGGTCAATGGTAGACTGACCTTGGATTTCCAGGGTAGACTACTGCAATTCCAAATAAGCTTCATGCAGAGATCACTTACTGGAGGAAATTAAAAAGGGAGTGGGATCTGTTGAGTCTATTAGTAATAAAATTGATCCTGTGTAGCCTATCGTCTCTGCAATGAATCTTCATGGGATTATATATTAAATAATCAATAATTATAATAAATTAACTAATTAAATTAGCATATATAAACGTGTGGAAATGTAAGGGATTTGTTATTGAATGAATAAAATTTAGTGGAATTGATTAACTTTTTATTTTATAAATAACTTAAAGTGTAACACTTGAGTTAACTTTTAAGAGTTTTTGTTATAAAGTTATGGAGTTGGTTTAAAAAGAGAAAACCCAAAGTGTGCAATGAAACTTCAATGAAAACTTTCACCACACAGTTTTCCTTTCATCTTTGTTTTCCTGTCCCCTTTCCTGTCTTGTGGGATTGAAGGGTTGGATTGTTTAATGGCTTCTGAAGTATATACAAGATTACGTTTACACTTCATAGACCAATCAGAGACCCGGAAAACTAATTCAGCTTCTTTATCCATTTCGTTATAAATTGGTTTCGTTTCACTTGATAAATCCTATTGAAGAAAGTATCATCATTCAGTTTGAGAATTTGAATTAAAAGGAAGGGGAGGATAAAGGCATTTAATAAGCTTCAACTTGATAGAATAAAGTGAATGGAGTGATTTGATTAAAACTGTATCTATTCAATGTGCCAACTGTTGAACTTACCTTTGCATGTATAGGGTGTAATTTTAACGTAAATTGAATATTGATTGTAATTTATTTGCTCTATTTTTCTTAATTTATCTCATTTTATAATAAGTAAGCATATACGAAGTTGGATAATGACAAGGTTTGAGTATAACCTTTATTTTATATGCAAATACAAGAATTGATAATATTATTTTGATGTATTTCTTATATTTATTGGAATGATTCAACACATCCAGGTTCCACTCCATTGTCATCATTCAAGATAGTTTGTCTCGAAGGATTAGAATCAACTGGTTCTGTTGTGAACGCTGGAAATGATTGTTGTAAATACGGTAGAAAATGTGATGTTGAGAATATTTTATTAGTTTAATTTAATAATGGAGAACAAGATGATGAACAAGTATTTGTACAGAAAGTTGTTCCTGAGCACAAAGCTGTGAACATTTCAAATATTGTGACTGACTATTTGACAATTGGTCCAGAGGATTATTATAAAACACCGAAAAAGCCAGTATGGCTGCAAATTCAAGGAGGATATTGTAGAGATGATGTTAAATTGTTAATCCTCATCTTGTGCACCCCTTCCAGCTTCGATTGACGTCAAGCAGTCCGGACCACTTTTGGAAATCCCGACTTCCTCCGCAATCATTCATCTCGAGTGGTATTTGTAATTGGGAAATCTTTAAGCCTAATATTACAAGTAGGAATTTTAAAAATATTTTTTAAATGCACATGATTTTTTATCTAAAAACCATTTTTAGAAGAAAATTTAGGAAGAAGAGAAAAAATATGGAGATATTTTAACAGGGAAATTTTGTTGAAAGTTATCAAAATATAACTTTACGACTTTTGACAACATTCAGTTGGGTTGTAAACGAGTGCAGGATCCAAAATGCAGCGATGCCTCGATGAATATTGAAAGCTGATGACGATTACTTTCTAAACATTCCACTTGCATTAAAAATTGCTTCTCAAAATCCAAATGCTGAATTAATGTTTGTAACTTTTTTTAACTCTTAAACAACCGCTTTAACTAAAATCATCTCCTTCTTTCTAATTTTATTTTAGCGGACACATGCACTGTACCCCAGCAAGACTATCAATCCAGAGCAAGTATCATACACCTGCCTGTATGCATATTTCGAAATTTTATCCCAATTACTTGAGTGGGACGACTTTTTTAATTCAATCCAAGATTTTAGTTCCATTACTTCAAGCTTCCATTTACACTCCATTCATGAATATGGACGACGCTTACTTAAAGGGTGTTTTGACATCAGAAATTGGAATTATGTCTTTTGATTTAATTCTTTTCTTTGGAACGGAAACCGAACCACCTAATTACATTTATTGGCCAAAGGTATTTTTAATGATTAGGAAATATCAAATGCAATCTCAAACGAGTGAGCATGGGTGATTCTTGGATTATGTGAGCTTAAATAATAACAACCAATCAAATGCTTTGAAATTAATAATTGTTATACTTGCTTATAAATTTGCAGTCCTATCGATTCAGTTTTAACATGGGCCCCATTTCTATTCTCAACCTCACTTGTGGACAACGCTGGATATGCTTCAATTAACACTTCAGCTTATAAAGTAAAAGATGCTTTGGAAGTTTGGATAAGCAAGATTTCAAGAAAGCTACACAACTTTGGGATGAAACTGAGGACGTTATAACAAAAACGACGAATGGTGTCATAATTTTATTTTATCTCATATTATTAAAAAAATCATTCTCATTCCATCTTCATAAAAAAATTGTTAAACTTAATCAAACAACAAATAAATAATTAATATTATATATATATATTATAATAAAGAAAAGGCGTGATGTCCAGCTCATTTGTTGACCGCTGATCGCAACCTTGAAGCTTGTAATGTCAATTTTTTATTTAAACCGCGAAGAAATTTAAAATCTCAACCGGGAGTTGTTTTATTTATTTTCATTATTTTTTGTTTATTTTTGTCTGTTAGTCTATTATTAATTCTTTTTAATTGATTTAGTGTTATGTAATAATTGACACTAGTTGAAGATTTATTAATTTTATCAATCATCCTGCATTCAACTGCAGCAGTGTGAGTGTGTCCCCCAACTGAATAGGAAAGAGACGCAGTCATGGCGTGTATAAAGAAACTGATGATTCAAGGTATTCGTAACTACAACCCACAGGAAGACGGTGGCCAATTAGTTGAATTTTTTTCTCCAATGACACTTATCCTTGGTCAGAATGGAACTGGGAAGACGGTAAAATTACATCAACGTTTCATAAGTTATAAGTTTAATTTTTTTCTGATTTATTCTAGACCATAATTGAAGCCTTAAAGTATGCTATTACTGGACAATTTCCACCAAACACAAAACGTAAACCTTAACATACATATTTTACTAATATAAACTTATTTACTACTACTATGAAACAGATGGTGCTTTTATCAACGACCCGAAGCTTAGTTCTGGGTTTGAGGTAAGCATTTTCGTTTTTCCTAAGCTAAGCTTTATTATTTGTTTAATGCATTTTTGGTTCATTTAGGTCAA
>JAQGCN010001000.1:0-12452 GCA_034699725.1 Friesea truncata | reverse complement strand
ATAAGAGAGCTGGTGCTGTTCCATCTAGTTTCAAATCCTAGATAAGTATAATATGACATGTCATTTCAAATGTTTTTATTAACGTTTCCAACATTACCTTTCGATGGACGATAAACATAGGAACCTTAGTCCCGTCTTTACTTTCGTAGAAGATTTGTGTAGCAATGTACAGTGAGCTATCAAATCCTTTCACAACTGCTTCTTTATATAACTAAAAAAACATTCAGCGAGATGATTGCTTAGCAAATATTAAGAATTTAATTATTTTACTTACGACAGGTTGGATGTGTTTCTTTGTAAGATCTACTGAGAATATTTTTCCAGGGTAAATAAACGAACTGACAGAATAGTAAAATGTCGTGTCCTCTTTTTCACCTTCAAACGACCCAACAGTACCTTTTAACAATTTAAAAAATTATAAAGTTTTGATCTTTTTTTTTAAGTATTTTTTGACAGTACCAACTCCAACGTCAAGATCTTTAAGTAGGGATCCATCACGCAATCGTCTTACTTCCAAGACACTCTTTACATCACGAATATAACATGTCACCAATTTATCCCTGAAAAAGAAAAAAAAAATTCCACACATTCGTGAGAAATGTAATCAATTCTTCCTAGTACTTGTTTATAGCTCGCACCCAACTTAGAACATCCTTTGGATTTTCAGGTATGAGGGTTGACCAATATTCTTCTTGTATATTATCTAAGTATACACCGATGATTTTAAAATTGGATGCATTTTTATTAGTCCGAAAGTACAGGACTTGACCATCGTTGCTTGTGGTGACATACTATAGGAAAAGCAATATCGTCATTTTACTATCTGTCATATGTCATGTAATCTCTTACAGTGTATTGAGCATCATCGTTAGGATGTAAGAGTTTCAATTGGGGTTTGCTGAGTTTGTATCCAGATTCAACTAGTGGTTTCATATCGACGTAGTAAACAGTATTCGTTAGAAGACCTTCAGATCCATACACAATGAGATATTTACCATCATCCGTAATTTCACAGGAGCTATATTAAAGATTAAAATTAATTCACATGATTATTAAAAATTATTTCCTAATCTCAGGAAATGAGATTGCATAAACTAAATACTCACAGTGTACGTTTAGGAGCTTCTGGGAATTCGACAATGAGTATGTCATCTTCCTGTTTCGTACCAATACGATGGAAGTATATCTTCATATTTTCATTGGATGTTGTCTCAGAACCATCTACTGTCCCATTGGGTGTTGGATAAGCCTAAAATGTTAAAATCAATACTATGCTTAATTTGATTCAACTTTGTTTTTAGCTCTGTTCTTTTACAGAATAAAATACACCAGTTCTTTCTTTGCTCCATTCAATACTTGTGAATTTTGTATGATAAAGTACATCCGTTAAATCTTTTCCAGAGGCAACATGTCTGAAATGAATTGTCACCCAATCAGAACCCTTCGCTGAGAGACCATAGGCGTAGATCTCTCCATCTCTCGATGGAGAGGCAGTATTTATAGCTACGGTTCCATCTTCAGCAAGTGTGTTAGGATCGATGAGTACTTTGTAATGATCATTTATTCCATTTTGTACGTAAAGAGTTCTAAATTTATATTTAAAAAATTATTTTTAAACTCCACAATTCCATTTTAAATTTCTTACGCTTGATTTTGTAGTCCAGCTTTAATGTAGGTAAAATATCTGTCCCCTTTTTTTTCCGGAGTTCCATATTTGGTGTAATCCAATATTTCTTTCAAACGCTTCTCAATAATAGCTCGTCCTCGTGCTTTTTCAAGATAAGGGATGGTGAGGTTGTTTTGTTTCTTAACAAATTCGATAGTTTCTGGAGATTCCGGATCTTCAAGCCATCGATAGTAGTCATGAACCTTAATAAAATTTCAAACTAAAAAATTCTGTCTTAGTTGAGCCAAGTAGGTTGGTCTTACTTTAGTTCCAAAATAGTCATCAACGACTGTAGGATCCCTTCTCACGTCAGGATATTGGAAACTAAAACTTGAAGAAACAATTTCTTCATTTTTTACAAAAGTTTCTTTAAAATTAGATTTTCGAGATTTGGACCTTGGTACATTTTCTACGGAATGAATAGCAAGTGATATAATAATTAAAACAGAACAAATACTCATTAGACCCATTGTTGTGCACGAAAGTAGTCAATGTCGATTCCACCACCACCGACATACATGCAATGGTGACTGAAATCTTCAGGGTTATGGACTGTTGTATTTAAACTCTTGAAGAAAGAACAAGATAATTTATATTGCAAATCCCAGGCAGTCATTAAACGTGGATTTCCATAATTGAATTCATCAAAGGTACAAATTATACCAGTTATTTACTTTGCATAAAAAGTGAACCCATAGTTGACTTGTTTGCTTTTGTCACTCGAGCAAAAAATGAAGTAAGCGAGAGAGAAGAGCCTAAGGGAATTTATGCCTTCATTATAAAAAAGTGGGATTGCAAAAATTAATTTTAGCTTCCTTGAGTTTAATTTTTAATAATAATAATATTGAGGCTTTGTTTCTGAGAATGTAACACTAATTACTTGATTAGTTTAAAAATCGATCACAATTTTTCCACGAGTATGACCTGCTCTTAGTTTTTCATATGCTTGAGGCAAGTTTTCAAATATTTCTTGAATTACTGGTTTGACCTGTATATAATAACAAACGTTGTCTAAGATCCATCCAGTAAAATAAACATTTTACTTTCTTGAGTTAGCCATCGAAGTGATTATCATCAAGGCCATTTTTACAAGGGCAGTGAGGGAGCTTGTCCCCGATCGGGGATACTCTTGCCTCGAGCGGTGAAAGAATTCTCCGATCGGGGAAATCAACCAATTTCATTGCGTTTTTATATTGAAATTTTTTTTCAAATCTTTATGTTCAGCATTAATCCATTTTTCTTAAAAAGATAAGAAATTAAATTCTTCACCTTTTTTAAATTTTTATCTGATTTATAAAAATGAAATATTATTCCGGAGTTTCAGAAAAAATCGTGGACTTTTTCTTGGTCGATGTCCCCGATTGGGGCGTACTCCCTCCCTGAAGGAATCAAAAATGCCTACTTTGTTAACACTATCCCCCCATTTAAAGATTTTAATTTCTCAATAGCAACAGTATCAAACACTTGTAGCAAGACCTCCTTGTCCACGTTTGGTACAAATGACACAGTGTTGTATTGACCACATGCTGGAGATAGGAATTTTAATAAACTGTTCTTAAGGAGACAGAATACCCTAATAGCGAAGCAACTATCAACCTGTCTGTCTGTCAACAAAGTTACATATGACCACTAAACTATATCCCGACTAGTGGTCACATACATTTTTACATAAGACCATTAACTATATTCCGATCCGATAAGTGGTTGCATTTAATTGCATTAAGCAGTGAGTAATATATCCATAACCGTTTTAAATACAATTTCTCCTAAATATATAAGAGTCATGTCCTTGTTTTTGATTGGAAAGAATCCACCAATGTGCATGTACGTATTAGGACTCGATTTTATAATTCTCGTCTCATATGCTGAAATTTCCTTGTCATTTGCAGTGTAAGACTTTCTATATGCATTGCAGGTGAAGGGCAACTGCAGGCAAATACTGAAAAAGTATTCTACTATGTAACCACTGCTGACAACTGCAAGAATATTCAAGAATAGCACTGCAATATTGGCGTTGGGTTCCAATGCATTTGCAATTCGAACCAATCCGACAGACCACATTACCATTAGAGCAGCTATTATGCTCAAGCTTGTTGTAAGCACTGTCTTTGACATCTTTACCAGAATCATATGAGTTAAGTAAAGTTGATTATAAAATTCAAATCGCTTTTGTTTTTCTTCATGACTTACATTTGGATACCAAAAACTGTTAATTAAACGCACAATTGATAATTAGCATTTTATAATATAAAGTTTACCTCCTTACCAAGAAAGTTTCAGCTCTTGTGTAAGATAATACAAGTGAAGTAGACCATACACTGCAAAAGTAACGAGAAGTGTCATGTCACTACAAATAAGTACACCCACAAAAGATCCCGAAATTATATCCCCTCCGAGGCATACGAACCAGAACCCAAGGGGGAATCCCAAAATATATTCACTGATATAATCAATCATTGATATAAAGAAATTAGCAGCATAACATACTACTATGAATACAAATGGAGCTTCCATTGATGGACAATTTAGATTGTTGTAAATGTTTTTAAATGAAAATCCTTTCGCAGCAAGTACATCTGTATGAATCAAAATGAAGCCGCATAATACAGCTACTACATACATATGCATATTTTCCAACCAAATTCATCATAATAGAAGTAAGACGAATAAATTCTTTGCTTTCTCTTCCGACTTCTGAGTTCAATTCAACTGCAGCAGCAAAAGATTATAATTATTATTTACAGAAGCATATTATGTTGTCTTATAATTAACCTCCTCGTCGAAGCATTTTAAATGTTTGATTTCCCCAAGCAATTCCTTCGGTTTTCAGAAAGACATATGTAAGTATCATAGATATTGACAGAAGAAACATGAGTTTGTGCCAAATAGCAGAATCGGTTAATCCAAACTTGTAAAACCGTTATTAAATATTAATTGAAGTATAAGGATGAGAATGCCTGTGATTCGAAATCCTAAATGGATTGTGAAGCTTATTTTCCAAATCCATCCATCGTACAGAGAATTAATCCTTTCATTCGACACATCAAGTTTGATCGGATTAAGTCTTAATATATTACCAATTCTATGGATTGACTCTAAATTTTTAAATGTTTCAAATGCTATCTTTTTTTTCATTTTGCTTTCAATGTTAAATTAAGTATAATTACAAACTTTAAAACTTTCCCTTTGTCTGCCCGTCTCAAGGTCGGCCGCCATTTGAAAAATGTACATAAATACTAGAGTATACAACGGGTTCAACCTTGGTTCCATCAGGATCCACCAATGCTCATGGGTCCTCCCTCCATCATGGCCGCCATTTTGGATTTTATTATCAATAATAATGTAGCATATGGCTCGTCACATCTCATCTCACTTTATTAGGTGAGACGAAAAAATCCCGTCTCATCTCATCTCAACTATGTCGTGAGACTATCTCGTCTCATGAGCAGCCCTAAAATAATTATTTCTTTGTAGTTTTTTTAGCTCCAATTGCGTGTATTAAACAAGGAATTTCCATTAAAATTATATTATTTTAAACTTTTTAATGTTGAATTAATATGTTAATCAAAAGAGTCCATGCCAAAATGTAGATTCAATAATGTAGACACGCCAGAATGTAGACACCTCACAACATTATCTATCTACATTGTGACTTGTCTACATTTTGGCTTGCTTCGTAATCAAAGTACAACCGATTTGCTTTTCAACAAAATAAAAACAAAAACAAACAAGAACTGAAAGCAATTTGACGATTCCAAAACTCGAATTTACGCTCGAAATGATTTAAGATCCATAAATACAGAATCGTGTACGAGTAAAGCCTGCTTGCAAGCTTTCAAAAAAGTTTGGGCTTGTGATATGTTCGGCTTGGCTTAACAATCCTAAAAATCGTCGGCTTGGTTTGGCTCGGCTCGCCAAGCATCTCAAGCCTGGCCGGCTTGGCTCATTCCTACACCATTAGAAAGCGTGTCCCAATAAACGTTTAAGAAATTTAACAGAAAGTCTTACATTTAATTTTCAAGCATTATTTTTCTATATTACATGATTGACATTTTGTGCTCATTTTAATTCGTATCGACTAGTTGGCCATTGATGTAAAGATCAAAGTTAGGATTTAAATGTGCCTTAAATGTTTTACCCCCAGCTGAAAACGTCAAATCCGGACCTCCTGTATTTTTAGTTCGCCACAAGGGTGGAATCGGATTTCCATTAATTTTTCCATCTCCAAGCCAATCAAATGTAACAGTGAGAGGGACACCGTCTACGGTGACATGGTATACAGAATCAGGATCACCAGGAGTAAACATTGGTAGCATTTGACCATCCTGTCCATTAAGTGGATGCGATTTACCGTTCTGACCTGTGAATACAAGTTCTTTGTTCGATCCTAAAGTAATTTTCATTTCCTCCAAATCTTGCATTAACTGCTCCTCCTGGTTGCAACTGGTATTCTTTTCCATTGAACTTAAATTTACCATTATGCCATGGAGTGACCTTAGCACTGTACTGCTCTATTGGAAAGATATACATTTCAGAAAGCTCAGGTTCAGGTGACTGAGCTATGGGGTCTCAAAAGGGAACATTACAGCACTCTGGCGTCTGGCCATGGTTATGTTTGAAGTACTGGAAAAGAACCCATTGAGTTGATCTGCCAAAGTTTTCACATATCATGAATTTTAGTTAAGTTTTGTTATAGTGTTTTTTGAATAAATTATTTTCCTGAAGGTTGAATGAAGTATAAATATTCCTAGTCTTAATAAAAGAATAGTTTGACCTCAAACTTTTCCAACGTAAGCTACATTTGTAGTAAAACCAAAGTTTTGTGTTTTATTGTTTGTAATTAAATTATTATAATCACGACAATAATGCTTATTTTATTAAACAAATTAAACATGTAAAGATTATAAAGGAGCCATTGTGAACCCCTACCGTAGGCGTGATATAGTGTATGCCATAATTATAATGGAATAAAATGATCCCAATTATTATGCATTAAAGCTATTTAATGGCATTAACTCGTAAATTGCTTGAACATTTCACTAGAATTGAAATACGTTTCCAATTGTGTTATCTGATGATTGTCATTGAGGGTAGCAATTGTGATACCAAACACTTCAATCGTTTTCCCGTTAGGCTCAATGTGAATTGTTGCACCGTTCTTTACAGGACATTCCAATGGTCCTGCCATTTTTCCCCACTGAAATGTAATTTAATTATAGTTATTTGTAATTTTAGCTATAAGTTATAATAAAATAAATAAATAAATGAGGATTAATTGACTTAAGCTTTCGCTTCTATCAAGTGAGTAGGGTAGGATAGGGTTAAGACTCTATAGGAAGTCAGGTAGGAATTTTTATCTCATCCAGGATTTCAACCTTCTCAGGCTATACTTTCCTTTCCGAGTTCTGACAACACACCAATTCAGGCTATGCTCGAAGGAAAACCCTTATTGAATCACCACATTCTCTGAGCCGGTGTCAGGTGAAAGCCGAGAATACAAAAGCCGAGAATACCAAAACCGAGAATCTTGTTAGGCTTGTTAGGCTGTTAGGTGTTCGCGGCTTTAGTTTTTTCGGCTTTTGTATTCTCGGCTTTCACATTGAAGCACAGAGCCAAGGTGATCCCATTATTGGGACTAGAAAACCTTTCGAGTGTGTGTCATATGTACCAGTGCACGTTTACCGTGCGCAAGGACGCACACCAAGTAGACGATCGCTCGTCTCCACAGTAATGCTGGCGCACTGCCTAACTCGAATGACAGAATGAAAGTCTGCCACCGAGTTATCCTAGCTGGATATGTTATAATTAATATGATAATTAACGATAATGAATGTATTGTATTACATGTCTCCACTTAAATGCCACTTTTGGTGGTGGTGAATACACTTCAATGCATTCCCATGCAAAGTGTTCTGTAAAAACCTTCTTAAAGATGCGGAATGAACTGTGATGATCTAATTTAGATGCTGCATAATATTCACAATCATCAATGAGAATATTTTTAGGTCCAACTTTGATCAATTCTTGTGCAGAGTACCATTTGCCACCGTTTGCAGAAAACCTAAAGAGGAAGCAAATTGTGATTCACTATTCACAGTTAGGGGGCATGACCCGATCGTACTTTCCGAGGCCCCGATTGGGGATTCCCTGATCGGGGCATATGGAAGGGGAAGCGGAAGCCCCGATCGGGGCCTTTTGACAGTTTATGCACGTTTTCAGGCAAAAAAAAATGAACGCTCGTGACTTTTGATATTTTTTTCTGGTTTCTTACTAAAAATTGAATATATATGCCAAATTTCAAGAAGTTTCTATGTGGAGTTTTTGAAAAACTACAAAGAAACGAAAAATTTAATTTTTTTATTTTATTACATTTTTTGCTTTAAAACATCTTAAAACAATTTTTTGCATCAAAATTTTATCCATAACATCGTTTTTGGAATTTTTTTTGTGGGTTGAAAATTAGGAATTTGAGGGGGGGCATGCTATTTCACTGACTCCCCACCCCCATGACAAAAATCAATAGCCTCTAAAAATTCTGAGATTGGTGTTATTGTTTAAATTTTGATGAAGAAAATTGTTTTAGGTTGTTTTAAAGCAAAAAATGTAATAAAATCGAAAAATTCAATTTTTTCGTTTTTTTTTAAGGTTTCAAAAACTCCACATAGAAACTTCTTGAAATTTGGCATATATATTCAATTTTTAGTAAGGAACCAGCAAAAAATATCACAAGTCGCGAGCGCTCATTTTTCTGCCTAAAAACGTGCATAAATTTTCAAAAGGCCCCGATCGGGGCCACCGCTCCCCCGATCGGACCTTCCATGGCCCAGATCAGACCTTCCAAGCCCCCAATCGGGGCCTCGGAAGGTTCAATCGGGGTCGTGCCCTCCTAACTGATTCAATGATGATCGGGTATAATTATTAACCGAAATTTTTCACCGTCCATAGTTCTCCATTCTTTAGGGTCTAATTTGTAAATGGCTTCTTTGTCCCAATTCTTCACTAAATTTGACACAATCTCCTCCAATGAACCTTTAGGATGCGCTTTAGTCCTCTCTGATTATGATCAATTTGTAAACGATTATTCATTATATTAATCTCATTAACTAATCATTGTCTTACCATTAAAATACACTTGATTGACTTTACTGTAGTCCGGAGGTTTACCATAGTCCCATTTACAATGCTCATCCTTTAGTACAGCGTCCATATCTAGCATATAATCAGGTAATTGTTGAGGATCCATTGTATAATAATCACGGCACTATTGACTCAAATGAGTGGAAAGTAACAAAATAACAAAACACGTTAATGATCTAACTTTATTCACTTTTTTAGCTGTGTATTTTAATGTCAATCAAAGAAATGCGGAGATTAATATGCTTCAATCTGTTTATAAGGGCTTTTAACTGCTCCTATCGATTTAATAGACGCATCAAGTCTACACGTGACTGTTAGCATATCAATAGAGTATTTTAAAGTAAACATGTTATCATATATTTTTCAATAACATATTAAAGGAAAACATAATACGCATTTCACAACATTGTGTCCTTCATATATACAGTGATTTGGGTGCAGCAAAACCAAATGCATCAAAATGCTTTTACTGGGTAATTACCATATTATAATTCTAGACTTTAAAAAATAGAAGCAACTCACATGCCACCAAAAAAACTTGAGTGGCAGCCTCGCCCCGCGCGGCGATTTTACGCCGATTAGCAATTCAAGCAATTTATTATGCCATGATCTATTATTATGAATTGCTAAGAATAAATTGGCTTAGCCAATTGGAATTAGAAAACTTATAAATGTATTAACTTATAAACTTATAACTTCTAACTTGTAAATGTAAATGCAGTTGTTTGGGTTCTAGCCTTTAAGAATATGCAAATGATATTTATATTTACAATCCAATATTCCTAATGTTGTAATCAATTTGGACTAATTTTTAATAATAAGTCAGTTTTCTTTTGACTCGTATTTGCATGAATTCGTTATTTGATTTTGATTATATGGCTTGAAATAAACTACGAATACTAAAACAGTTAGCGTTTTCAATTTTTTTCTTTGAATGTTAACATTTTATCTTAACATGGAAAAGGTATAACTATACAAAAGGAAAATACATCTTTTTTACTCAAGTCAAATCATAAACGTAAAGGAAATTATTCATTGACCGCTATTAAGTTTAGATTGGAATTAAGAGGATGAGGAAAATAGCCCGGCGAGACCAGCCCGAATTTTTGTTTTAAAAATCGATAACTTTTGAACGCAGACCTTAACTGAAATTGTCTCTACAAACTGTTATTCTCCACACTATTACCTTTAATTTGACACATTAATGACCTTATTAGGTCATGTGGTCCAAAAGTAGTAGCAGTTTTAAGATAATTAATAAATTGTTAATTAGTATTTGTCTTAAAGCTTTTTGGACCACATGACCCAATAAGGTCATTAATGTGTCAAATTAAAGGTAATAGTGTGGAGAATAACAATTTGTAGAGACAATTTCAGTTAAGGTCTGCGTTCAAAAGCTATCGATTTTTTAAACAAAAATTAGGCTGGTCTCGCCGGGCTATTTTCCTCATCCTCTTAATTGACATAAAGTATAAATATTTTTTACATAAAGTTACATAAAAAACTTTATAATAAGGGAGAAATCGCGTATATTCAAACAGTATTGACTAGTAGAATCAAAATTCGAGTAAAAGCTAACTCAGTATATTATTATAAGTATCGGTTCGGTTCCAGTATTTTTAGTTTACTTTTCCACTATTCTTCTTACAGTTTTTCAGTTTGAAATTTACATAAAATGGATTTAACTCACTTACAAGAATTTTGTTCATTTGGTAATATGTTAGGAATTTCTCCACTTATTCTTAAACAAAGAAAGTATTATTGGAAATGGATTTGGAAATCTTCACAAATAATATTAGGAATCAATATAATCAGTGTTATATTTAGTGTCGCATTTTGTTATTCTGTTTGTATATGCCATTTACGAGAATACACAAAGTCCCTTTTCAGTAGCAATTTACACCGTTTGTTTCATCGATTTCATTTAGATTAGTAGAATCATCTGAAACAAAAGAAATATGAGAACAAGAAATTATAGAAATTTAACTGAATTCAATTAGTGTAACCAACTTACGTTTTAGAGCTGCGAGCATCCTTTCATACGAGTTTTTGGTCTTATCAGGGAGTAAGCAATAAACCAAAGGTAGTAGAGTTTCGTTCATTATACCCTGTATTGTATAAAGTTGCTTGAATATGGATGGTAGTCTTAAATGTTCCATCACAGTGCCAAGTGTCACATTTTTCCAGAATATTTATATTTTTCTTGGTTGAAAATATAATTATTCTATCATCTGATGGACCAGAGTCAAAATGTAGGAATTCTTCTCCAACAGCAGTTTTTAATAAATCAGATGGAAGAATCAGATCACGCAGGTTGGTTGGATTAGCGGGAGCATTTCTTTCTTTCAGTCGTTTGTAGTTTATTGTTCTTGTTAATGACTTTGGGGAAGGAAGACCTGAGGCGAGTCCATGCCATTTCATACAATGAAAAACATACAATTAATAATATACAAAATGATAATATACAAATTGAATAATATACAACTGAAAAATATACAATTTTAAAAATATACAATTTGAATAATATACAATTTATCGAAATATATTTTGTTTTAACTCTGTTTTAAAATACAAATGAACATTACTCAGTATGTATCCATATTATTACCCTGCTACTTATGGTAGCAAGAGTATACAGGATCTTCCTGTCCAGTACGTCATCGTTTTTAACACAGGAGTGCGTGGGACTACGGGCCGTAAACAGAAATCTCCTATTTTACACAATAGTAAAGATACGAGGGTCCGACTCCAGAGGGTGGGCTACGGCACTACTAATTTTACAACTAAACATACACGGGACAGACTTAAAAACACAACTCCACTACAAAAACACAACACTGTTTAGGGCATCCACAAAAAGCAAAATTCTAAATACATAATTTCAATTTTGAAACAACATACCAGTTTATGAAGTGTTTAACAAATCTGGAATTGTTGATAGTTTTGTATATACAACCATCGGAAATGAGTTTTTAACACCTAATGAAATTCTTGAAATTCTTTCACAATTTAATGGAACTGTAACTGTAGAGAAAGAAATTTCACTTACTTAAATTCTCTAAATACTAATTACAATTTAACATGTCAATCACTTAAAAGTGAGGAAGGAATGAAAATGATAATTGAACCTCAAGATTATATCTTTGGTGGACATGGTAAGGATAATATATTATTAATTACAAAATATTTATTTCAATTTGGATTTTTTCAATTATTTGAAAATACAAGAATTCTATGAATTACTCTGTCATCATATTCAAAATGAAGTTAAAGAAAATAATACCCTTACCTTTTAAAATAACGGATTGGAAAGTTAGTTCAGTTTTGAGTGGAATATTTATATTAAATACTTTATCAATATTTTTATTTTGTTTTGAAATCATCTGGTCTAGTAAGATAGAATTTAATAAAATAGTTAGGATTTGAAAGAAATAATTATTGAACTGTAATAACTACGATCTATAATAGATATTGAAATAAATAATTCTACAATGAACACTACACAAGATATAGTAAATAACAACCCTGACATTAAGAGAATGGACAATATTTTCCAATCATTGATAGGAAATGGTTTAGGTTGTATTTCATTCCATTCTCTTATTTCAATAAATCTCAAATCCCTGTGTTGATTTAAAAATCTAAATAA
>JAQGCN010000999.1:0-12453 GCA_034699725.1 Friesea truncata | reverse complement strand
CAAAACGAATTGAAGATTTTGAATAAGAATGATTGATGATTCCAATTTTTCTTACTTTCAATTCCAATAAAGTTTAACTTATACACAAAAAGTCGAAAGAGCTTATATTCAGTATTTACATCAGAACATTCTTAGGAAATAGAACAACAGTCGTGTTGTTAGTTACTTCTTCATTGTTTTATAAGCCATAGTTTATAATGCACGTGTATAGCTCAATTTGTAACCAAGGTTTCTCTGATAATAAGGTATACTACATGAGAGAATATTTTACAAATTAATTTTAGGGTCAGTGCTTTTGTGGGATGAAATTACTAAGTAGTCATTTTTTAAATTAATAAAGAAGAAGAAAATTATTAAAGTTGGGCTTTACTAATTCGTCCGTGAGAATATGATGATCATACTGTATTTTACGCTTGGATTTGCATTTACATTAGTCTAACGAAGACAAGCAAAGGTTAAAGTTTTTATAATGTCAACAGTTTGTAATCTGATTAATCAAATCAATCAATAATTAAAAAATGGAGTAGTCTGATAAATTAACTGATCCAGTTTTCCTCTAAGCTTAAACGCTAAAAAATTATGGTATCGGTTTAATACAAATTAAATTTTAAATTTAATTTTCATGTCGTTGATACCTTGTAAAAATTAACAGTTAAAGAGATTTTAGTAGATCTAAAAATAGTTGTATTTAATATTTTTTATTGAACATTAACAACTAACTGAGAGTACGTAATTGAGGAAGTTAATCATAGTCATAAAAATAGCAATGCAAAAAATAATGTAATATTTGCAAAAGGAAACTTTCCAAATGAATGTAAAAATCTTGCAGTAGTAAATTCATGCTTTTTGAGATGCAATTTCATAACTTGAGTGCGAAAGAGGTCAATTTCCTCTTCTGTGAGTAATTTAACTTTAGTAATAAGCAGAAGATTTTGGTGTCAGTTTACTATTGCATTTAATTTTCTTTATTCAAAAATTCTGAAATTTTTCATATGCCACTTAAAGATTTATTTTATAAAAATATATAAAAGCAACAGCTTAATTTAAAATGTTATTAATCCAGTTTGTAATTTTAATATGATGAAAGAAAAGATTCCTTTTGTATTTTAATTGCGAAATATGATTTGATTATACCTTGAAGCAGTGAAAGCAGAAAATGACAAATGATAAAGTATTTAACAATTTAATATACAAGAGTAATTTTATTGAATTTTTCTGTGGCTGTTTGTAATTGTAAATGGTAGGTACCATATATTGCATTGACAAGAAAGTATTGTTGGAGTTGCCTGTCCTAAAAAGAGAAACGATAATTTTTATTGAAATATGTCAGTGCTTAGGCTGCTGCGGTGGTGGTGAGTGTGAATTAATAATTGAATATTGACCATCATTGTTAACATTTCCTACGTCGCCAAATGAAAGGAAGGTTTGTTTGGTAAATTGTGAATTGAATTAAATTAGAATAGAAAACGAGCTTTATTGATTTCTTTGAGTCCTTTACCTAATTTTTCCACTCGTTTCCTGATGAGATGAGTTTCATTGAAAATCTTCCCTATCAATTACTAATTATTAACATTGTCTTTATTGTCATTGGAGTAAGCACCTAAACTATTTGGAGGGATACACACATGCGTGACTTGACCACATTTCCTGTGGTTTTTCATCTTGAGACAACAAACGAATAACGAAGATAACAAATTCAGGATGAAACTTCTATTTTCCAACCATCATGAAAGTAAATGGATTGTATAGGAATTAGGAATATCGATTCTAATAAACATGGTATCATCCATCAGTTTTATACCTGAAATTAGCACAACCTCCCTCCATGTATGATGTGCGTATACGGAAAATAATTTGCAAGGCTGTGTAACAAGTTTTTGTTTCCAAAGCAAGTACTACACATACGATGAGAAAAAAATTTGGTAGAAGTTAAAGAAATTTTGTAATTGAGTAAGCCTTTAGTGAATATCCTCTTCCTTAGGAATTGATGATGGGAAATTTAATAATACGTTGTACTTGTCCTACTTGATTTTGGGACATGTTGTGAGACACTTAAGTTTGGTTCGATGGTTGAATTTGGGAAATGGTGGAGGAGGTTGATGGACGGAAAAGTAATAATAAATACGGAATTACATAAGATAAAAAGGACTAAATTGATAATTGAGCCTTCCTTATCATTTCTTTATGTATCATAGGCCTTGTCACCACGTGCATTATCTCTTAAACACCAGTTTATGTCAAAACTTTCCATGCGAATGAATACTAAATTTGAAATCACTGGAATATTCCAACATTGCTCAGTTTAATAGAGTTAACGAAAAGCTTGTAAATATGAAGAAAATTATAAGTTAAGTTCATGAGATCCAATCCAATCGGAAGAAATTTTTTCAGTAATCCGAATTATTTAATTTCCAAGCTTAATTTGGTTCAAAGTATCCCCTTAAATTCTTTGTTTATTGCTCGCATTAAATACTTCATATTGACTTGAGTAAAAGAACCGTAGTGCTACTTAAAGGTAGACGGAAGTTGCTGTTCGATGATTTATTAGGACAAACGCGTGACGAAATAGAGACCGTTTGTTGTATTTCTCCTTTTTCACACCAAAGGATCTTAAAGAATGACTGGCTACCCTATATTAAAATGTACATTATGAGAATTTCAACGTTATAAGAACTAGATCACCTTATTTCTATTAGTTTAGGAAGTTTAGTCTTGTTATTTCCAGGTAGAGTGTTCAAAGGCAATTTTAAAGGTATAGACTGAAAAAATTTAGGGTTTGTATATTTTTGGTGGTCGATCGTTTGAAGATTGACAGGAAAGGTAGGATGAATACCAAAGGTCATCCATTCAAACGTTCAGTAAGAGAGTTCCATTGTTTGACTTCTACCATTTTGGCATAGCTCCTTTGAAATTCCTTAAATAATGTATTATAGGAAGTCTGGTTTAATTTTTTTGTTTACTAAACTAGCTTGTAAAATTAGGTGCTATAAGACACCTTTCTATTTTAAATAACGTTTACAGTAGATACATTAAATTTTTTGCTGAATTTTTTTGAAATCAAATATGTGAATGTAAAACTTTTTTCTTCAGAAATTTCTTGTTCATCGAATGTTAAAAACTTTGTCAGAGCAAAGAAAAATATTGACGTTGCACACTGGTAGGTAAATTTTCTGAGTAATTCTATATTCTTGGTAGAGTATTAATAAACTAATGAATCCAACTGGGTCAACTGGAAGCCAAAGATTTGCCAT
Organism: Friesea truncata; assembly: GCA_034699725.1. Lineage (NCBI taxonomy): Eukaryota > Metazoa > Arthropoda > Collembola > Poduromorpha > Neanuridae > Friesea > Friesea truncata. The sequence continues at coordinate 9,202 of JAQGCN010000999.1, read as the reverse complement.
TATAGTCGTAAACCCGGGAGTTAAAAGAATTAGATGAAAATTGACACAAGCGGCCAAGTGGAGCATGTTGTCCCATTCAATGTCAACCAATGACTAGAGGTACGGCTACCACCGAAGTGATTCCGTTGAGAAGGGTTAACCTAATTTCACTCGAAGTAGAATGTTATATTTATAGTAATAGTAAATAACATGAGATTTTTGTTCCTTTACTGTAAGAAGGAAGCTTTTTATGAGAATATGTATTATATATAGGTCATTGCTTACGGGTTGACACACATTATTTGATTTCAGAAACCCATCAAAAGAGATTCATTTATAACTAAAATTAAATGTTTGATAGACATTTTGAAGAAACTTCTCATCATTGTTTTATTATAGAAAAGGTGAAAGGAAATTGGGGCCATATACTCAATTCTAAGGTCATTTATAATACAAAATACTTAACTTATTGATGCACCCAGTATTTGCCACATACTGTTTTCCTAATCTATTAACCTTGAGAGTGACCTAATTTTTTTGTTTTCTGGAATCAAAATGTCATATTTAGACTAAAATTCTAATAAACAAAAATGAACACACTATTTATATAAAAAGTGTTGAGCTAATTTTTGTACATACAACGAAAAGCTATGCAGCAAAACATTTTTTAATAACATGGCTTGATGACCTTTAGGGAGTTAAGAGAATGATTCGGAAAGTGTGTCAGTGGAACTATAGCACCGTAAGACTTTATTTCGTAAAAATGAATTTTCACAAGGAATATATCTTCTTACGACCTCTAATCCGGTATTAAAATTATATGTCCAAACCTTTCAAAATTTCAACGTGACCATTATTTTTTTCGCTTTCAAATATCAAAATCAACGTTCGCAAGGAATAAGGAAGCGTGTTATATTATGTAATAATGATCACATAATCAATCCAATCATATTTGTTATGAAAAATAATAATTTATGTATTTGTTTAAATTTACAGGGCTGTTACGGATCCGCGTGATGGTAAACGTGTTGCTCTTAAGAAGTTACCGAATGTGTTCCAATCCTTGGTATCCGCCCGACGAGTGTGTCGAGAATTAAGGATGTTATGTTTCTTTAAGCATGACAATGTCCTATCAGCCCTCGATATACTCCAACCTCCACATATTGACTTCTTTCAAGAAATGTATGCTTTCTTTTAAATTAAACCAATAATGGTATTTATTGAATTTTGATTAATCCATTAATTGTTCCTTCTTAGATATGTCATCACAGAGTTGATGCAGAGTGATCTTCACAAAATCATCGTCTCCCCTCAACACCTGTCTGCCGATCATATTAAAGTCTTTCTCTACCAGATTCTCAGAGGTAAATTTTAGTTGATTATTTTGTTGATGTCGTAATTTCTACTATAAATGTAGGCGTAATCCCTTAGATTTAGAGAAAGCAATATCTAAAGTTTCTTATTTAAGTAGTGCGTAGGCAACAGCTTAGATTCATAAGATCGAATGTACGATGCTTTCTCCACATACATCCTCTGGAAGAAAACTCGAACTTTCTCAATAATTTGATTCTGAGTTTCTGTGTTCTTGCACTGCTCCCTGGCTTCTTTTTTTTACCACACGGAAGAAAGCAAGGGTCCCATGTTTGTACAAGTGAATAGTGAAAAGAACAAGAAAGTTCTCGTAAACACCTATGCTTTCTCCACGTGGAGAAACAAAGGTCATCCGTTCCACCAACACGAATCACACTTTCTCCAGGATGTTTTCTTTTCCTATAAAATTAGAATATGAATGAAATCTTCCAAAAAGTAATAATAATTTAATAGTCAATTGTATTCAAAAGTTCAAGGCTTACAAATAATTTTACGGTTTTTGGTAGTGAACTTAATTGTTTATTCAAAATGCAATTTTATAAATATATAAGCACACCTTACGCTGCATTTAAAATTGAATAAACAATCGTCACACCATACACTATTACAACGCATTAGTAATTAAAATTAATAGAATTATTTTCACGTGTTTATAAACTTTGACCTCATCCAGTATCAGTAACCAACCATCTTTACATTTTTATGCTTGCTAAAAGCTCAAAGGGAAAGGAACACTTGTGGTTTTTCTTATCTCTGACAATTTATGTTGTTTGACTATGAAAAATCAATAGAAAATGACGCATCATCGATATGATTGCTTGTGAAAAACACGTAATAAGAAGCTTTGTCATCTCCTTTAATTTCCAGCTCAACTCAACCTTGACCTCAGTGCAAATTCTACTTAACTTTGCGGTGACGTTCAAGATACTATTTTGGGAAAACGATATCGACTTTTGTTATTCAAATGTCATATCCTCATCAAATTGAGATCATGATATGAACTTATGATTGCTAACATATTGAATTTTATGCAAAGGCGTCTTTATCCCAATTTTTAAGTTATTGCGATTTCTCTCAATTAGTCTATTTAATATAACCATGTCCTTCATAGTTTATCATAAGCATACAATGTTTCTTTATAATTTTAGGACTGAAGTACTTACATTCAGCCCGTATCCTTCATAGGGATATCAAACCTGGAAATCTCCTGGTTAATAGTAACTGCGTCCTAAAAATATGTGACTTTGGACTTGCACGAGTAGAAGAACCGAATCCATCTCGAGCAATGACACAGGAAGTGGTCACACAGTACTATCGCTCACCTGAAATTCTAATGGGGGCTAAGCACTATACTTCCGCTGTTGACATTTGGAGTGTTGGTTGTATCTTTGCTGAACTCCTTGGCCGACGGATTTTATTCCAAGCTCAAACACCTATACAACAAGTAAACTTAAGAATTTTTTATTTATTAACTTTTATTTACTCAAAATATGGCTCTTATCCCACATTCACTACGCTGCAATTTTGTATTATTGAAGAGATTGTTTATAAGGACTTATCATTGACCTCCTTCTCCAACCAGGATTCACGAATCACGATTGCATTTATGAATCTTCTACTCATTTCCTTATCCCTCCTACCCCTATTTGAAAAGATTCATTAATTGTTTCATGTTAAGATTTCATTTTAACTAATTTGTTTAACCAAATGAAAACTAAGGTGCGGATGGAGAAAGTGAGCAGAGATTTTTCAGCTTTTAACTAATTAACTTTGAAGAGTGTGTGTGAAAGAAATTGAAGATTCCCCTCCCTATTCTCCATTATTTCCATTAGATAGCCAATTTCTCCTTGCTTTTACTTTCCAGGATTTTCTTTCCTTCTTCACTCAATCACAAAAACGGGGGAAAGCAAAACTGATAGAGAGAAATGATGAGATAAAAAACTTTTTCTAAAAACCTTTCCCCATTGTAACGTATAAGTCGCGCTGTTTGATTTTTTGAGACCTTTCTTCTTATATTATTCATTTGATTTTTATCCTTTCGCGTCCTAGGAAAAAAGGGGAAATTAAAAAGGGGATGTCCAAAATTTATTCCACGATGTTGTTTGACATTCGCCGAGTAACGAACCCACAAACGGATAATTTCCCCGTTATCATCCACCCTCTTACTTTTCTAACGAAAAAAATAATGTTGCAGTAGCTTCTTATTTTATTGATTGATTTTTACCAGTGTGACTGACGACGGTCGCTTTCTATACTTTTATAACATTAGAATGAAAAGAAGGGGTTCTTCTGACCAGATGTAAAATGAAAATAGGAAAATTCATTTCATTCATTTACTCCCTTGATTATTAGTTAAAGCAGGGGATGAAAACATTATTCGAACGGACGACACACTTTTACAGACCCTTCTTCTGTGTCATTATGGTCTCTCATCTAAAAATTGCTTGCAGGTTGTTCGAAATTAAAAAAATTGAGCGACGCTTACACTTTTGAGAAGATAAAGATTGGGGTGGTAGTGTCGCTCATTGGAGAAAGTCCAATGTCGTAGTTTCCATTTGAAAGTCGATGTGTCGTCTCATCATGGATGATCATCATCGTTCCGCTTTTCCTAACATTCATCCATTGATCCCTTCCCCTCCTCCTGCTTTCTAAATCCAAATCCAAACCTTGGATTTGTTTCGTTTCCTCATTTTTTTCATAAATGAGGAGGGTTACAAAAATAATTATCACATTTTGAATTGAGTTTTTTAATATTTAAAATCCTTTTAAAATTTATTTGAATGTGTGGGACTGAATGAATAGTGTGGGAACAGACTGAGAAACCAAGAATGAAAACATTAGGTTTTGGATATTCTAAACAAAAGGTCCCAGGATCCTTGCCTTGAACAACTTTATCTATCCTCTTCTATATTGTCAAGTGCGCTCTTCATGAACGATCAGGTTTCCCCTATTTCATTTTTCAGTAGTAAAGAAGGGCTAGAGACCCTACTTGTCTAATATGGTCTCTTTCTCACAAAAAAAAACGATTATTCAAAAACTACCCCTTGTAGCAACAGTGAGTGATCCTGTTATAAAAGGAGGGGGGTACATCTTGACACAGAGAGATGAGAATAGAAAAGGGTATGAATGAATGAGTTACAGAATTAGGAATGGTTACCAATGATGTAAAGTTTTTGCCGGTTTCATATTGAAGGAAGGAAGGATTCATGGAATTAAAGATCATGGATATATAAATTTATATTCTTTATTTTTCAGTTGGACATGATATCTGATCTGTTGGGGACACCAAAACCGGATGACATTCGGTCCGCCTGCTCTGGAGCAAGAGCCCATATGCTCAAAAAACCTCATAAGGCACCCACCCTCGCTGCACTATACACCTTGTCACCCCAAGCCTCGCCGGAAGCTGTCCACCTCCTCTGTCAAATGCTCGTCTTTGATCCCGTATGTGAAACTCATTCTTATGCTAACCTAATAAGCTTAATTTAGAAACAGGAAGGGACTTAAATATAAAATAAAGATTCTGAGAAAATGTTGAAATTGGCTTCCTAGAGTTGCGAAAGTGGGACAAGATTATCGAGTCACATACATACATAACACATGTATTGTGGTGTAAACTGGGCTATTTCCTATAATGAATTTTTGGGGTGAGGGCAGTCAGGTGATGAAGTAATTCAGACATGGAAGTAATAGAAGTGGCTTTGCTACTTCCGATTTCATGTCTAAAAAACCTTCTTTGAGGTTTTTAGATCCGGTGGCTCATATCCGCCAAATGCATTCTAATATCCGGTGGTATTGGGTAGATGCGGTAGAAGAGCTGTTTTGTATGGTTGAATCTACGTAAAAATTACAGGAAGCTTTAAGTAGACATTTGGATTCCATTTTTTAAATTAATCCAACGCCCTCCTCTCTTGTTTAAAATTTTAAAAGTTTGGAATTTTATTTATCATGATGTATTTTTTCCACAGGCAAAGCGAGTAAATGTTGAAGATGCACTGAATCATCCATACATTGACGAAGGTCGTCTTCGTTTTCACTCATGTATGTGTCGCTGCTGCCGGACTTCAGCTGGGATAAGAATCTATGCTCCAGATTTGGAACCCTGTGCTGATCATTCCTTCGATGATCGTTGGGAAAAGAAAATAATGTCATTGGTCCAAGTTAAAGAAGAACTCTATCGTTTGGTATCAGATCATGCACAAAATAACAGAACTCCATTATGTATCAATCCACATTCAGCGGCTTTTAAGAGTTTTACCAGGTAAGTTCTTTTGTAATTAACATCTTCATTATATTATTTCGTTATACTTAATCCTTTCAAAGAAAATCTTAGAATGGTATAATAAAATAAAGTTAGGATTAAATGCATGTATGCAAAGGTTAAAGTCTTTACATTTTAGACTGTTTTTAATAGTTACTTGTAAAATTAAATTTAGTGATTACAGAAGGGTTACTTTGAGTTTTAGATGATGCTGTTAGAATTTAGATCTGACGTCATTTGATCTGTTGGAATAAAACAGTGGGTGTAACGCGGACGTACAACGCTTTTCTCCAGATTTTCTTTTCTAGAAACATTTTCTTTATGACGTCAGGTGACATTCGTCCCTTTTCATCTCATGTTTATGCCTTATATTAATTCAAGGAGTTTCCTGTTAGTTCATCTTAAAAATATAACGAAACTATAAATGTACTTAATTTTCCTTTTCACAATCTTAGGATCACGTTGAAGTGACAAACACGGCGTTATATCTAGGCTATTTACGAGAGGAAATCGAATGGGGTTAGGGCTAGGGGCTGTGTGCAAGATAGAATGTCAAAATGTAGGAAGTGCCTCCCTGCACCAATAGCAGGCAGGGACGAGTTTCCCTTCGTCATCCATTGTTGTGATTATGAACTTTGTTTAAATCTTTTTAGAGTTTCGTAATAATAACGAGTCGTAGATTTCACTTTTTCTGCAGCACGCGCTCAGAGATCTGTTTAGATCAATTTATAGGAAAGATGATGGATTTAATGGTTTTATTGGTGCAGAGTAAAGATGCGATTTTAATACTAAGATTATGTGTTCTACAGCCTAGCTACAATTACAAAGTTTTCTGTTTTATATTTTCAGTTCTACTGTGGCTCATCCATCGGAGTTGCCACCATCACCTCATCAATGGGAATGACCCACAGCCAAAAGTCCATCCTCAGTACCACCACCATTTTAACCTGAAAACGCCAAGCTATCACCCTCATCTGTTTCGTTTTTTTATACGACGCGTTTTAGTTCTAAAGGATAATTATATTAAACTTCTTCTAATGGATGGATAAAAATGGAAGACTTCGAAACAACGAACATTCAGAGAGGTGTAATCTTCAATCAATCTATTGTAATTTAATTCTTTACGAAGACGAAACCTCTAATTCATGTATAAAGAAAATACTGAAGACTACAGCCGTTTATGAGAAGCTCACACTTAATTACCAACCGCCGTCCAGAAATTAAGAAAAATGAAAACACTTTAACAAGGATGAATCCAAAAATTTCATTTCCTAGTTTAAGGGTTTCTTAAGTCTCGTGCCAAGGAAATAGATTTTGTGTGTAGCGTGATCAAAGCATAATTTTTAAAAAATAGAGTCTTCTTCTCTTATAAGGCCATAAATTATATGATCGAATGATTTTATACTATTTAAATTAGGAAAATCAGATTCGTAATGAATATGTGATTTTAGACATATAAAATTAAGACCTAACATTTTTGTGTGGGATTTTTTATAAAGATCTGTTAGTGTCTGAAAAAAATTGTAAGAAACAAAGTTTGTAACTATAGTTAGAGTGTAAGTTAATTATTAGAAAAGCACACTAGAAGATCACCACTGCTTGTATAACTAACTAATACTTAGGACTTTGCACATCTCATGTGTGTTAAGACAGATGAATTAAGGAGTGGTTCATTTATTAATTATAATATAATTTAAAAATCACTTTGAGATTCGTTTATATTTTGCGAATGACGAAGGGAAATTTCTAACTAAATTTGTGTAATAGTTAGAATTTATTCCCTGATTAACTAACAAACAGCCTTGACTGATTTAAAATTGCAAATGAATTGTAAAATTAGGATAAATAATTTGTAATCTGTATAATTAGAAAATGACTAAAAAGAATCGAAATTCTTATTTTGAATAGGCTGGAAAATGGGACGTATTTAAGTAGAATTGCAATTTAAAAAAGCAGCGATCGATCTCTGTTTTCTTTATCATTTTTTTTAGAACAAAATGTAAAAGGGTACTGAGGAAGACCAAGCAAGCATTATTAAGCAGCTATAAAAGTGCACTCTTTGTGTTGTTGTATGATAAAATTTTGGGAATCGAAAAATTTAGGAGCTAATGTACAGATTGTGATCATTTAATTTCTTAAGTCTACAAAAAATGGGCTTTAGTTTTTGTGAGGCAGGATTGATCTATACATTCTTATTAATAAGTTTTTTTCATGGCGACTATAATACAAACAGATAATAGGTGTAATAATCTGTGTAATTAATCAATCTTTGTGTTCCTATAATTTGTGCTCCTTACAATTCCTTCGTCTTTACTGTAATCCATCTTACTTAAACTCATTTCTGCCATTTTTAATTATGCATTTTTTTTAAAAGTAACAACGGGTTAATTTAAGAAAATTTATTTGTGGTTTCATTGCTTGTTCTCATAACTTTGATTTTAATATTTATTAGAGTGAGAGAGAAAGCTTTGAGTAGATACTAAATAATAAATAATCCCCATCATTCAAACCCTTATCAGTTGTTAACCTCTGGTATATTTTTGGCTAACCTTTTTGGGTTTAAAATTAGATTTGAGCTTATTAATGTGAGGCAGTTAAAAATGACAAAGAAGTTTATTTGCTAACATTTTTAATGTTTAAAGTTGTATTAAATTCTCTGTAATTTGTAGCTCTTCATTTCTACTAAGTCAGATTTTAAACCCAATCTTTCTGTGTAATTTGTTTTGTTAAATTTTTATTTCTTCTTCCATTGTTTAAATTAAGTGTCTGGATTGTAATTTTCTCTTCCTTTTACTTTAATTTTAAAATTACATTATACAAAAGAAGAAAGACTTTATAAAAACTAAGATCTTAAGTTTATTTGGGAAACAGAAAACTGAAAATTATGCACTTGTGAGTAATTGTAACTTATGAAAATTGGGGTGTTTTTGGTAATGCTTCTTATTATTACGGCTGAAGGTTATTAGAAGACACATTATGTAACAAATTGTAATTGTCAAACTCCAAAATTTAATTTAGTCGAAAGAAAACCTTTATAAACCACAGTATCCTCAATTTACCTTATCTTCAATAAACATTTTCTTATTCATAAAATTTTAAAAAGTTGTATTTAATTATTAATTCTTTCATTCATGAACACAATGTTTCACTACTAAAAACATTTTTTAATGATTTTTTAATCAATGAAAAAATTCAGGAAGCAAAACAACAATTTGATAAAAGTGGATTTAATGATAAATTAAATGGTTTTCGTATAATAAATTTCGTCAAAATAATTTTGAAGAGAATATGATGAAACAGAATAAAGAATCTGTAAATAAAGAACAATAGATTCGAATAAAAAATTAGTGATTGATTTACAAATAATAAATAATTAAAAAACTGTAATATTCTTCTAGAGTTGAACAAAATACATAGTCAAAATACAAAATACAAAATACAAAATACAAAATATACTGTATTGTATTTTGTATTTTGGGTACTACTAAGTATTTTGTATTTGTATTTTGACCGATGCGGCTAAAGTATTTTGTATTTTGTATTTTGAGGTTTGGAGAAAAATGTATTTAAAATACTTTTCAAAATACTCAA
>JAQGCN010000998.1:0-12453 GCA_034699725.1 Friesea truncata | reverse complement strand
TCCTGCATGCGTAGGATTCGTAACTCTTTAAATTACTCTATTTTTCCACTTTCAATAATTTGTCCTTGTCCTTTATTTTTATTATGGATTGAAGGAAAGAAATAATGCAAATATAGTTTTTCAAATAAACACATGAATGAATGAGTATTTGTTTGAATGAGCCGGTATTATGCATTTATGATGGATGAATGGATTTACTTTCAATTATTTTGATTTTGTAATAAATTCAATGGGAAAAATGAAACAAAGCTTTTAATTAATTCTCACCTATTAAGCTATATTTTCAATATTCAAAACTCCAAACCTTCCCTTCTGTTCTGTTTTTGTATTCTGCATTATGTATGTTGAAATGAAATTAAATATTTTTTTATTTTTTATTTTTAGGTGACGGTTGTAACTTGACGACAAGTCATCCAATTATCACAAATTATGACTCTTCACCTTCCCATTCTCCACAGCCTCCTTCCTACCGGCAGTCCTATTATGGTGCTCCGACAACGTTCAACCAATCCGTTCCTGGAGATTTCCACTCCTGGACTCCAAACTCCTCATCGTTAAAAATCAAATCCGAACCAGGAGATGGTGGAGGGGCGGCACTCCAAGAATACTTACAAGCTAATTTGTCACCCCATCCACAGCCTCCGCCGCCTCATCCACCATTATCTCCAACAGCCAATCAACCACCTTTAAAACGTCCAAAGTTTAACTTAATCATGGGTGCTGCTAACAGTGCGAATAGTAGTGAATGGACTTAGAAATAGAAAAGACTCATCAACTCAAAGTGTTGCAACAAAACGATTGTGTGTGCTATAAAGTAGAGGCCAGTCTCTTTTTTTTTGTTTAATGTAAAACTCATTATTTCGATTAATTCATTATTATACTGAAAATGTGTCATAAATTTTCAAACATTTTTTTTGCATTATTATATTATTGAGTCGCCATTGTTTTTCTCGTCGAATTTATTTGTTTTTGTGTGCTCTGGAATTTGTCAATTATTTTTCCATTTTTGATTGTTGTTTTTTTCTCTCGTCATCCATTCAATTTTGGAATTGTAACTTGGAAGGGTGTTTTTTTATTTATATTATTATTATTAGGTGTATTATATAAAATTATATTATTGTATTGTTAAGTTAGTTTGATATTATTATTATTTATTATTATGATATTTTTTCTCGTTTTCTTTTTTTTGGTGTGTGGTGCTACAAAAAATTAGGAAAAAAAAGAAAGAAATTGAGGTTGATATTTTATTAGTTAAGGAGAAGAAATCTATAAAAATTATTCTATAAAAACAAAATGCAAGTTAAGAAATTCTATATGTTTAGAGATGAAAATTATAAAAATTATACAACTATCCTGTCCTGTACATATAAAAAAATTATAACTGAAGAAAAAAAGGGTTGTCAAAAAACCTATAAACTGTGTGCTATCAAATCAAACTTTCTTCTAAAAAAAACATTTAATAGGACGATAATCAATCGATATATTTTTTGTCTATATAAAATTTGTCAAAAAATGAATAAGTTTCGATGTTTTGAAAAAATAAAAGCGTTTCACCTTTGTCTCGTTTTTCATTTATTTTGATTTTTTTTATATATTTAAAAAAGCATAATTTTAAATAATAAAGTAAAAATAACGAACGATTGAATTTTGAAATTAGAAAAGTGGAAGATATATTTTTTGGGTATAAAATTAAAATATAATGTTCAAAGGAAGGGTTTTATAAAATTAAAGAATAGAAGAATTTATTATAACTATCCTAAATTATGTTTTAAACTCCTGTGGATCCAGTCCATGGATAAACCTATAAAATTAATTAATTTTTATTTTAATTAATGTTAAGTTAATTTATAAATTACCTCAGGGCAGTTTTGGCATGTTTTGAGGTATCGAACACCCGATTTGTGCCTTTTAAAATAATATCAAAATTAACATAATTATAATAATTTTATAAGGATTCAAGTATATTTTACCATAAATTGCAGACACGAGGATTAGTGCATTTTTTTGGAATATTCTACACAAAAGATTAATTAGTTGAATTTTTGTTTTATTTTATTTATATAAATATAACTTACTGATTTGTATTCAGGACTATTACAATCAAATGGAGGATAATTAATAACACCTTCATTAATCCCAACTGGATCCCTTGTCCACTGTATTGCTTGCCAATTTGTGACTAACCATACATCCTCCATACTTACAAGGACGTCTAAAAATGATTCAAATCCTTCCTTATGATGGGGTTGTGTAAACCAAGCCGCATGGTAATATAAACCAAAAGGTGCTCGGTTTGTTGTATAATGTCGTTCGAAATTCTTAACAAGCATCTCGTATACACCCTGTAAAGCAATATAGCGTATACCAATTTAATTTAAATAATCAATTAGAAATATTCAAGCAAAAGTTATAGTATTTACTTGTGCCGTTGGTGGATTACTGCATGCATCTGTTAAGGAAATAATAAAATGATTTAAAAAAATAGAAATATAAATGAAAGTTAAGTAATAAATAGCATACCTCCCATACTACATCTTCCACCTTTTAAATCTGTCCACATTACCTATGAAATTTACGAGTCAAAATGTCATAATGTATATGAAATATTAAAAACTTGATATATTTATACCATAGGTACTTCCCATACTCCTGGAAATGATTTGGTAGGACATGGTGGTATCATACAATCGTGGAATATTTTATAATCGAGTGTATATGGCCATGATGGTGGTTTATTTTCATAAACAGGCATTGATGAATCGTATGTAAAATTTGTATCGTACAACATTTTAAACATATTATTTCCACCAATAGCTAAAAATGGAGCACGCATTCCACGTACTGAATTTAATTTAACACCACCATAAGCAGATAATATTTCACGTTGGCCATTTATTTCCTTTGCCCATTTTGATGAACTAAATTGCTCACCAAAGGAATGACTGAAAAAAATAAAACAAAATAATTCAGTTTTAATAATGTTCTTAAAAATTGTTATAAAAGTAATAAATGCAATACAGTTGCATTGTACAAGAAATTTAATAAAGAAAACGACATAACAACATCATAAAAAAGTTAAATTTTTATACTTTATTAAAATGATAGAGCAGAAAAAAAATATTACGTGAACTTTAATGTGTGTTTATGCAAAAAAAAATGTAGGTTAGCGCAAACAATTGTTGCATTGAATTGATACAATTCTTTAATGTCACACAGAATTTTATAATGTGCACCTGCTAATTATTATTGCAATAATAATAATGGAATGGCAAATGTCGTCACATTTCAGTTAATTTTTTTTTATCGAAAATTAGTATAATTAAGGATAAATAATTCTAAATTATATATTTTATTTGCGATGCACAAATTTTTGCCAACTTGCAAAAAAAAACAGTGAAAACATTATTTGAAGAGATTTTTTTTCGTAATCTTGAAATGTGATCTTATAATGTTATCTTAATGTATATTATTTTAAGAATAATGGATTCACATGAATAAATTTTAACTTACGAAACAGAATGACTAGCAATTTCATGTCCATCAGCAGCCAAATTTTGAACTTGACTATAATCCGTCCATTCATGTGAAACATAAAATGTAGCACTGATTGGACATCCATTTGGATTTTTTCTTCCAACTTCAAATAGATCTTTGTACAAATTTTTATTAAGATCATTAACACTATCATCAAAAGTAAGGATGACTAATTGTGGTGTATTTGATGGATCCAAACCCCCTGGATTGTCTTTACCACCGCAATTACAATCAGGAATAACACATGTATCTCGATGACATTTTTTAGCTGCTGAATTTGGTTCTGGTGTTGCATATACTGGATCCGGACGCGATGGTGGATCTACGAAAATATTCCGAACTTTCGTAGAAGCACCCTTGATTATTTGTTTCGATGGTGGTAAAAGTGTAGGTTTGGCTCCTGGACGCCTACGTGGTGGTGGTTGTGGCTGTTGAGTGACATGATGACGAATAGTGTAAGGTTTCTGAGTTGTGGTTGTCGTAGTTGTTGCTACGACTATTTGCTGCTGCTGAGGATCTGTTATGGAAAGTTAGAAAACATTAGAATTTTGCATGCTAAAAATAAGAAAAAGAAATCCCTACCTTCATAATCATAATAATATTCGTAATCTTTACTAGCTTGTTGTTGTTGCTGCTGGGGTTGTTGAATTTGAGTTTGTTGCTGTTCAACTTTGTTACTTACATTAGCAGCATATCTTTGACTGATATAATCGGAAGCATCGTCGTATTCATCTTGCGTTTGCGCAGTTGGTTCTTGAATGTGAACTAGTTTGCTCGAGATGGACCTAAGGGATAAGGAAATCGTATGACAATGAGTGACAGGATATTAATTACTTCATTGAACTAAAATTCTCATGTCATGTCCTTGCATGTCATCAACTTTTCATGTCGTCCAACCTCTCTTAAATTCTGATTGGTGAATGAAGAGGAGGAGGATATGGGATATATTAGTAATATTATTAAATTATAATTATTCCTTGAAATTAAAAAAGAGATCACATTATGACTGTTGTTATTAAAGGGGAAAAATAAAATTAACTTTGAATTTTACAAGGATAATTAAAAAATAATTTTAATGGATGAAGGAGATTGACATTTTGCCAAAATTTAGTTCAGTTTCATTCAAATGATTTTTTAAATAAATATTTGAAATGTTAAACGTATATTATTTAAAATATTTGATTTTGAATTGGAAATTAATGTTTATGTTCAATAATAATAAAAAATGAATTTTTAATATAAAAAACGTGAGAATGTTTTTAAGTATTTAAGTATGGGTTATGGTTTTTGTGTATTATTGAATCGAGACTCTCGATAAAGTAATTTAATTTTGGTCAAGGGTAAAGTCATAATAATTTTTGTAAGAAGATCCAAATTATTGAATCCTTTCCCTTTTGTATTTAATTAAATGAAAAATTTAAAATTTTTACTTGTGAGTAATACTGTTTGTCGTGGGTTGAATGTGATAATTAGAAGAAGAGGAAACATGTTTTAAATGTCCAGAAGTTGTCATCGTGGGTGTTGAATTGGGTGTTTCATCGTCATAGTAATAGTCGTTACCACCATTATTATTGTCATAAACCTGTTGCTGTTGGGATCGTCCTTCATAATAATGTCCATGTCCATGTCCAGTGTCCTTTTGAGTCGTGGGATATCCCCCACCGTATCCATAATAAAATAATTGTCTTATAACTCGCCTTCCAAGTGGTACTGGGGCTTCGTAATTTTTAAAATTAGGTTGTGCTCCGGCATAACTTCTACTCAGACGTTGTTGTGGAAATTCGTCAATGGCGGATGGTATTTCCACGTCGTTACCACCATTTGATTTAACTTTGGATTCTGTTGTTATATTTCCTTTCTTTTGACTTTGTCCAGCAGCACATTCAACATTCCTTGGCCAATCGCATGTTTGAAGTTCATTTGAATACATGAGACCCCCTGAACAACTTTCCAACAATGATCCACCAAATACACAAACATAATATAAGCGACAGTCTGTTGGATGTGGATAATATCCAAATTCATCAGGACAAACAAAATCTCCGGGGGATGAGGACGATGAAGATGATGATGTTGGACCTTTATTAATAAAAGAGGTTAAATTTAGGTTTAATAAATATTAAAATATCCTTCGAGGAGGCTATTACGTAAGGTTGTGGTTTGGTTACGTTAAATCACGTTTTTATCATAAGACGACCGTGTCGATATTCTACAATAGAAATATACTCTTTATATTAAAAAGACAATCGTTAAAATGCAACAAGGAATAAAAAATAATATTCAAAATTATACAACCGTTAAAATTTTTGTTGCATAAAAAATGCATAATTTTGTGTTTTTATGATTTTTTAATTTTATTTTTAGGACCCCTTTGAAGATTGTGAAAATGAAAACAAAAGTTCATTTTAATTATTATAAGTATGAGGTGTGGTTAAATTTTAACAAATTGAAGAAAAAACATAATTCCATCTTTGAGGAAATCCTGCAGATTTTAATTTTCATTGTTTATGGTTTAAAGTGAAACTGAAACGGTAGAATTGATTTTTTAATTATGATCCTCTGTACTTCGTCATGGTCACAAGGTGCCAGGAGCACAGACCAATACTACAACTAACTACTGGGGAGGGGGATACCTCCTACGATATACGAAGGATCATCTAATCTCCATAATCTTTAGCCTTCACTAATTGTTGGTGAATTTCTAAGGCCCGGATATAACACAACACACATACTAAGATTCATCATCGTAACGCATCGCTATGAAAAGGAAGGAGTTCATTTAAACCACAAAAATTGGAATTTATACCCAGGAGCACTTAAGGAAATCCTTTATTCGATAGCAAGGTTACGAAACTAAAATATTTACACCACGCCCAAAATTTAGGCAGTTCCTTTTTCTTCGATCTGTGCCAATATACCACACACCAACACCCCTATAACTATTATCTATCTTATACATCACTCTAATTATTATTAACCACCAACTTACTACTTTACTTTAATAAAATATCATTTACTAAAGATATGGATAATCTCCTTATTAGAAAATCCTTTTGTTTAAGGTTCATTTGGGTATTTGGGCGTGGAGACATTTTAATCGTATTTTTAAACAATTTATCAATCCACGGTCATCAAAATATAAAAATATAAGGATAAGGACGAATGAGTAATTGGAATTAAAATAAACATTTTTCATTCTAAACATTTCGAAATTATAACACAAACACTTTAAAAGGAAATCAGATCAAATTACAATTCAACTTCCATCATTTCAAAAAATATTAATACAACTTTATATTTAATTCATTGAAATACAAAGTAGTATTAAAGGAATTTTGTATTAAAATATACGTTTACTGTCTTGGATTTTGATGTTACGCCATGTTTGTTTTAATAATTACAGATTTATAATAATAAGTCAATTGAGATTGTGTATACTTGCAATGAGGTTTTGATTGCTCTAAAATAAATTATAGCCTTTTTAATTGCAAGTTTATAATTGCATATTAACAACTTACTATAAATTGCAGTATGCAATTAAAATTATAAGGTTGAATTTTTTAAATAAATTCAATTCATACATATAATGTAAACATAAAACGGAAAATTCTTTGAAAAAAATTCTTGTGGTTGTAAAGTACTTAGGCTAAAAATGAAAAAACTTTTTTAAATTTACTAAAAATATGAATTTATTTTTCCTTAATTGAAAATGCGTATAAGTCAAGGTAAACTGCAATATAAAATTTTTAATTTAACTGTCAATCCAGTTTATAATAAATTTTTATGATATAAAAATCAAATTATAAAAATTAGAATACAATTTTCTAGTCAATTCCTATAATTAGATTCCCCTTCCGCACTACATTAAAAATTTTAAAATGTTTCCTGAAACCTCGCTTACTCCTTTCTAATGTATGAGTTTATATTTTTAAAAATGAATGTATGCTTTGTTTAAAATAGAATTAACTTATTTACCTGTGAGGATGAAAAATCCAAATAGCAGGTAAAGACTTATCATCCTGCTGCTTTTATTTTAAAAAGTCACCACAAGGCGACCACTACTGTCACTGTCGCTCTCCAGTTGTTTGTAATAAGTAATCTTCTTAAGAGATCCACTCTGTTATGGAAAATGTAAAGTAATGTAAGAATATGATTTTTAGGGAAACTGAAACTAGACCAGGGCGAAGAGGACGTCCAATTAAATTTTGTAAGTGTAAGATAACCTTGGGAAGAGAAAGGAGATGTAAGAAGAAGAGTGAAGGGAATCGAGACGACTTGAAGTTGAACCACTTTAAAAATTATTATTCTTACAAAATCAAGGAATTCCTTTCTGAATTTGGTGGTCCTTTACCTCTTGTCTTGTGTCCTCTTCTTTACCTCCACTAATTATAAATTAAGGAGATCCTAATGATATATCACGACACGATAGGACACAACCATAGACTGAGAAGGAGTTAAAATTAGTTTAGGAACTTTTAATCCCAAATTAGGAACCACTGCTTGCTCATTCCTAAATCTACACAAGACGTAAAGAATAATTTTTTGGGGGTGAATTTTTGAGGGATTGACGATAAGGATGGTTATTGAAAATGAAAACGAAACGGTGTGAACGATATCTTTAAGAGATTTAAGGGAATTTTGTTGAATTGAATTTTGACGTTTGTGATTTTGCAAACGAGGGTGGATTTGATATAGTGAAAAAAGAATGGGGGTTTCGTAGTTAGCAATTAAAGGGTTAAATAACTTAAGAAGGGGTATCCCATCAACAACATTCAACAGAACAGAACAGAATTAAGGATTTGTAAGGGTGTTTGCAATTGCAATTTTATCAAGATGAAACCATGAAACTGTGGAAGGGGGATGATGAGGTATTATAAACATAAGATCGTCTCTCTCAAATAGGCGTAAGAAATTATATCGCAAGCACTCCACTACGTACGACTACCACCTCCATCATCATCGTTAACAAGATTTAGGCAATTTATAATTTAAATACAAAATCCAATGGTAGAAAATTGGTCCTTTGAACAAAACGAATCTTAAATTCATTCGTATAATTCAAATCATAATTTGTATTCTTATGGTGGTATTGGAATGAAAATTTATGATTATTATAAATATGTAATAATTGAAGTTAATATTTTAATATATTTATGATTAATGAATTTAATAATAAATGATAAATTTATAAGAATAGAGAATGATAAATGTGTTGGAGTGACATCTATTGTTTTGAAGATATAAGTAGTTTGAGTTGAAAAAAATTGGTCATAGATCCCAATAGTTTTCAAGGCCAATGGATAAAAAAAGAGACATTTTTACAACAACGTCATTAAACCCAACAACCAGTAAGATTAGAAAATATTAAAAAGTGCATGGATTTTATTAAACTTGTTGAGTGTTATTTTAATTGTGTAAGGATTAATTAAATTAAAGTTTTATTTAAGGTGGATCCATTCCTCCTCTTATCCTTGTGTCTGGTACTGGACAGACGGTAACCTCATTTTTTCATTATTCAATTCAAGGTAGTTACATTAACATTTATAATATAACATAAAATCAATCAACCATCCATATACATAGAAGAAGTATCAATACGACCGCCATTCGTCGTCTTTGTTGCTCAGCAACTTACTCAAATGTCGTAAACAGCGTAAACCATCCGTCCATATTAAGCTTATTTCTTCAATCTATTTTATTCAAATTTACATAAATCAAATGGTTTACAAAACGAACAATGTCGAAAGTTAACAATAACACAAGCACAAAGAAGAGAAAACTGGACAGTAAACCACAAAGTCAAATGTAAGTACTATTATTCACTTAATTCATTGTTTTGTTCTTAAGTTAAGCTATAGCTATATCATCGTCTTCGTCGGCTTGCGTATGAATTGATTATTAATCATTGTTAGTGCTAATGCACTTGGTTTTAGCAGGTTCAAATTCATTTTTTCATCAGCACTTGACTGCTTTTTTTAAAGTTTAGTTTTATTTTTGCTGTAAAACCTAGTATCCATAATCCATCGTCCCAATTAGAATTAAAGGAAGTTAAAGTTTAAAACCACAACCTGCGATAATGTAAAATTAGGACGAGTGGTTAGTAACAATCGATAAGCAAAATAAAGTCAAGGTCATGTTGTATTCGTTTGAATTCGAGTAGCCTTTTTGTAGTAGTCTACATTCATGGTAATGATGGTACAACAAATGACAACGTATTTTTATGACTCATTGTTGGTTTAAAATTAAAACGCAAGGTTTTAAAATAACAAATAATGTATTTAAAATGACTAATATTTTTTCTTTATTTTTTTAGCAATAAGTGCCTCAATGAGAAGCGACGTCGAGAGCAGGAGAATATTTACATTGAAGAATTAGCTGAATTAATCTCTGCATCAATTGCGGACATGTCCGCAAATCTATCTGTGAAACCCGATAAATGTGCTATTCTTCAAGAAACTGTAAATCAAATTCGTCGTATTAAACAAGAAGATAATACTATACAACAAGGAGAAGTGAGTAGTTCTACAACAAGTATCCTTGCTAACGAAATTCTCTGTCCACTTGTCCTCGAAGCTCTCGACGGTTTTCTGTTTATTGTCAACTCTGACGGAATTATTGAATACGTCAGTGAAAACGTCCAAGTTTTCATTAGTTATTGTTATTCTGAACTCATCAATCAGAGTATTTATAATTATATCCATTTAAATGACCATGGGAAGTTTAGTTCCATTCTTCTGCCTATGAGTGCCGGTATGTCATGTCAATTATTATATTTACACTTTGCACGTGTTGTTTATAATAAAACTATCAATAAACTATTAAATTTTTTATTAGGTTGGCAATCTGCAGTTGCAACAACTTCAGCAAATTCCTCTTCCCCGAATTCACCCTCACCCAGGCTTCAACGATCCTTTAATATACGACTTTCTGTAAAGTCGGAAGACCATAGCTCTTATGAGAATATGCAAATTAGTTCTATTCTTACACCAACTAATTCTAACGTAACAAGTCTCGTCTGTATTGCTAGAAGACTTCCACCTAACGAAAGACTCCCTGGTGGAAGTATTGAGCAGTTTACAACTAAACTACTCATTGACGGACATCTGATTGCGATTGACTGCTCAGGTGTTAATGCAGGGATCAAAGATAAACTACTTAGCAAAGTAAGATCTTTGTTCTTTTATAAGAAATGGATGTGTATTGTTTTGTTTTTACAGGATCTGATTGGCTCTCTACTTCAAGACCTTTGCCATCCTCTTGATCTCCCTAAACTTGATTCACATTTGAAAGAGACTCTATCAGTAGGTTCCTCTACGTCCCCAATTTACAGAATCCATTTAGGAGACAAGTACATCCAAGTCACTACTAAGTCCAAATTATTTAACTTCAATCCAAACACGGAACCAGATTTTATTATGGCAACTCACACAATCATTGGGTATATATAAAAAATTCAATCATTTTATTATTTATTTTGTTGACTTTTAAGCAATTCCATTGTTTTTAGAACTCCTCCATCCACTACAACTCCAGCTTCACCGGCGACGTCGACAGCTGCCACGGCATCCCCAGTACCTCAACCTCTCCCTCCTACATGTAAGTTTGGATGAATTTCCAGTTATAAATTCTGAGTCATACTTCTTCAGAATAAATGGATAAAAATTTAATGCGTTTTTGTTTTACTTTTAGCACCGCCTGATAGAAATAATAACGAATCAGAAGCAGAATTTACGACTTTTAGGTTGGTTGTTTTAACGATTCTTATTAATTATTATTTCCTTTTGATATAACTTTGTACTATATTTTTATAGTCTTCATGCGGCTAGTAACTCAAGTAGTGATTATGATTACAATGATTTTACTTGGGGAATAATGGAAGAGGAGGATCCAAATCTTGGTGGTGCTAGTAGTATGGGTATGGGAAATCAAACTTCTTGGCTACAACAACCGTCCCAACAACAAAATTCTGGACAGAATTCAGTCCTTCCACTCCTACAACAGCCAACACAACCCGTCATGAATCAAATGCATCAACATCCTTCTTCTGATCAACAACAATCTCCAGGTGATGGAGATAACAAACTTAGAAAACTTCTCCAGCAGGGTATGAAAGCAGAAACAAATCAAGCAGGGTCTGAAAATAGGATTTTGAAGGGTAAGAATAAGAAATTCAATAATGAATTTTTATTTTATGAATTTTAAAAATAAATTTTTGAAATAGGGCTTCTTGCTTCTGATGATGAAGGAAGCTCACAATCTTCTAATCAACCGGACAACATGCTCATAAAACTACTCAACGATAAACCAGATGATACAAGGCATTCGTCCAATACTGAGCTTTGGAACATTCTAAATGATGGTCATCCTAAGAGAGAAGAAGATCCTGGACAAGTTGCGTTTAATAAAGCGCAAGCTGCAAAAACAAATCCCGGAGAACTTTGCAAGAAAAATCCACAGTTGGTTTCTCTATTGAGTAAACAAGTTTTTGAAAAAGATGGCCCAGTACCACAGGTAAAAATTATGATTATTTTATTTTTATAAACAGCTTCAATTTTTTATATTTTTTAGGTCCCTAATTCTGTAATCTCAGCTTCTCCAAACGAACGTTTCATACAATCAAAAGCACCACAACAACAAATGATCCAACAACAACAACAGCAGCCCAATTTAATTCCTTTGCAGCAACAGCAACAGCACCCAATGCATCAACAACTCATTCAACAGCATTCACCTCAAACCCCACCTCATTTACTTCAACAACAATCATCTCACATGTCCCAGAATCAGATTCCACCCCATCTTCTTCAACATCGTCATCAGTCTCATTCACCTCAACCAATGGCCCAATACAATCAAATGGTTCAACAGCAACAGCAACCTCCTCCACAGTATATTCATTCTCCTCAACAGTCAATGAAT
>JAQGCN010000997.1:0-12457 GCA_034699725.1 Friesea truncata | reverse complement strand
CCTCACGGCTTTTTCCGGGTCTGGACCCGGAGGGAACCGGGATTCCGGGATCCAACCGGGACCGGGTTCCAGCTATGCTGTCAACTTCCAGTTAGTTTAGAATCCTACGCGCCAAATCTGAAGAGTTTTGCTCCGCACTTTCGCCTATTATTTATTTTACGAGGAACTTTTTAGCGTCCTTTTAAAATCTTTTAGTCTTTCCTTATTTTCGTTATTTATATTTTATTTATTTATATATTTATTCTTCAATAAATTAAGGTTAAATCAAGAAAATACACATGCGTAATGTAAATGTTAGGTTTTATCTCTAAATTACTTTATTTTTATCACAGGTCTTCTAGGATTGTCTGTCAGCTTACCATTACTTAACCGCAACTACTAAACTCTTCAAAACGAAGCTCTTCAATACCGCCTAAGTTTAAAAGGGTTGCCGACCGACGACTGTAAACTTTAAAAACAATTGCAAATTGAAGCACGACACGCGACGACGCCACAACAACAAGATTTCCGGATAGTGCATTGTACCTTTCCTCGTTAATTGGAGTAAACTCAGTCACAGTAAGTTCATTTTTTCATTAGTACCTTCTAAGTTCTTCTAATAAACGTAATTAATGTTACCAGTTTTTCAATTTATTAACTCGTCTCGTGCTTTTTAATCATTTCATTGTATTTTAGTCTTTGACATGGCATCGTTAGTACCAAACTTAGACGGGTTAAACGAAGAATTGGAAAAACTAATCAGAGAAGGTATATGTGATGTCCAAGAATCAAATCCAAAGGACACGGATTGTTCCTACATGGACGATTTGGATGATCTTTGCAATTCTTTAATAATGGGATGTGAAGAAATAGAGTTATATCCAACTCCTCCTGACAGTAACGTCACATGTATTCCAACACATTCGCCTGTACCGTATCCATTGTCAGAAATAAGTAAGTTAATCCAACCCATTCTAAATTCAGAACTATCCACTATAATTCCTAAATTAATGACAGGTTACTCTTCAGTCGATGATTTTAAAGAAGAAAATTCAAAAGAAAAAGATTCATATTCTATATTCTTTACTGATTTACAATTACAAAAGCAATCAACACCTTGCTTGGACATACGGGTTTTAAAAGATGAATTAACCCAATTACTTCGTCGTGTGGCGGCTAGAATTACCCCAACTTCTCCAACAGTATCCCCAAAGCAAAATTCAATGGCAAAAGTTCTACCTCAAATACAGTCATCTACTCCTTCTCCTCTAAGAAGATCTTTAAGAACAAAGAAAGAAAAACAAAATAATGAAAATCCGTACTCAAAAGTTCGACTACCTTCATTAAAGAGCCGTTCACAAAGTGAGTGGGAAATTGATAAAACTATAAAGTATATTATATCATTCGGTCGAAGATTCTCTCGAATAATGGAACTTGAGTACAATTCTATGAAGGCTTCACCTCCTCTTCAAGTGTCTTACCAAAGTATCCGACCCTCCATCGACATAGAGAAGAAAAGTTTGCAACAAAGAATACTTCAAAAGAACATTTCTGGTGATCGAGCTTTTACACTTGCTTGTAAGGACTTAGCCAAGAAAGATGCTGGACGACCCAGGAAACAAAAATTGGGTGCAGAAAACCTACATTCCAAACCCAATAAGCTTAGACGACTTGAACCACCACCGGTTGTTGATGATTACTTTTCTACAAATCTTTGTGAAATGGGAAAGAATCTGAAAAACAAAGTCGAGAATCGTGTTGCTTTAAATTGTAAAAATGTGATGGAATTCCAATCAGAATCATCCGAAAGTAGAAGCCTTGATTTAAAGTG
The DNA here is from genome assembly GCA_034699725.1 of Friesea truncata. NCBI lineage: Eukaryota > Metazoa > Arthropoda > Collembola > Poduromorpha > Neanuridae > Friesea > Friesea truncata. Next base: position 10,647 of record JAQGCN010000997.1, on the reverse strand, counting down.
TTTCGAAACCATACGGAAGTCATTTAATTTTACAGAAGAAATCATAATGGATTTGCAAAGTGTCTCTTCACGTCGCAGCCACAGCTCGGTGAAGGATGATGATGTTCTCAGGATGATTGCAGAATGTAGAAATCCATTGGCGGATGATGTTATTTCGGAAATTCGAACTTATTACAAGCCAAAGTCTACCTCTGGTTCAGAAGACGAAGAAGATGAAGAAGATTCAGAAATAGAAGATAATACTGAAAATATATCACTGGACGACGAAGATTTAGAAGTTGAATGTAATGTTGAAGATATATCGACGGATGAAGATGATGAATCAGAAGTGCAATATGTTGTTGATGTTGTAGATTTATCACGGGATGAAGAAAATTCAGAAGTAGAATATGATGTTGAAGTTGTAGATTTATCACGGGATGAAGAAGATTCAGAAGTAGAATATGATGTTGAAGTTGTAGATTTATTATCATCCGATGAAGAAGAAGATGTCAGAAGCGAAGTACACGAGGAAGAAGATTATATGCAGAGTTACTTGGAGACTATTCCTACTGAAGAAGAAATGGAGTTAGAAATATATAATGAAGTTCATGTTGTACCAGACGCAGCGGAATTTGTGGAAGTTCCAAATATTATTGGTGCTGAAGTTGATAGTGAATCAATGTTGTTTTTTTGTGAAAAAATACCGGTGGAGGATAGGAATAACATTGCTTTAAATATTTGGAAAACCAAGAAAACTTCAGATGTTAATGAAGATTTTATTTATCTTTATGAAGAATTGATGAAAGGAGTTAAGATAAATTGTGATGAAGATTCTGATTTAGTGAGAAATGTTATGTGCACCATGATGGACATGACTCCTTCTGAGTATGATAGTACTTTGGAACAATACCGGTAAGTCGTTAATTCTTAAATATTTATTCAAGGTTTGTTTGATTACTTTTACTATTTTCAGTATTGAGTCATATGTTGCACCTGAACTGGACGTTCTCCCAATATTAGAAGATACAGTTGGAGATTTGACATTGACACAAACAGAATCAAAAGAAAATGCGGTATTACCCAAATGCAAATCTAGTAAAAGATATATTCCTTCCTTAAAACATAAATCTACAGCATTTCTCAATAACAAATGTGGACAAGTGTTTAATAAAATGGTAAACGAACGAAATCAAGCAATGGTAAGTATAAGAAAATCACTCTTAAAATCTAATTTCATTGATTTAAGTTAATAAGTTTGAATTCTTTTTAGAAACAATTACGGCGATCAATTGAATTTGAAACAACAAAACCTGTAGTTCCACCTACATTTTCAAAATATTTAGAAAACGACTTAACTGTAAGTTATTCGTTTCATTTATAATCGTGAGACTAATTCTGTTTTTTTTAGATTGAATCCCAACATGACAATGATTATGAAATTACAAAAACTCCTGTATTCATATTTGACATTTCAATTTATCATCCAGATGAGAGAGAAGTTCGTGCAAAATTAGAAGGGAAACACTGGGCGAATAATAATTCGTGAGTTCAATTAAAATTTTATTAGGTTTAAAAACTTAAATATTTGAAAATTAACTTTGTGTTTTAATGGTTTTAGTTGGAAACAACCTACGTGCAAAATGGAATTTTTAGATACAGAAATGGTGTCTGATCTAAGAATGTGTTTAAATTGTGTTAAGGATTGTATTACCACAGTAGATTATGAAAGTACGGAGAATAAGCCAGTTCTCAGTCTGAAGGATCTCAATTATGTAAGTAAAACTCAATTTGTATTGACTTTAAAAATAGTTATTGGAATTCTTATTTATTTAGCACAACAATCCAGATTGGTTCATGATTATTGAGGAAACTGTCTTCTACGATGGAAGATTTCCTGGAAGCTTAGAGCAAGCGAATAAACTTATTCATTATGAACTCTCATCAAGTTTTTTAGATTCAGCATTTTATACTCTCAAGGATGCTTCCAAAACTAAACTCGGTGACCTTGAACTCCGATTCGGATTTCCTTATAGGTTTTTTCATCAAAATGGATGCATGCATTCATTTATATTCCATAAAATCAAGTAAGTCATTTGTTTTTAGTTAAGCAAGAGTTGTTAATATGATTTCAATTTTTTCAGAATGGCTGACTCGGCTGACCTTATTCAGGGTGTATTTCCACGTTATCATCCATTGTCTTCATTTCCATTAAATATTAAATGTCAAGCTGAAGGAAACGAATTAGCACAGTAAGTTAACCCTTGTCTTATAATGATTTTTTAAATCAGTGTTCGAAGCCTCTAAGGCTGACTTGGCAAGACAGTCTTGAGTCTTCCAACGCTTAACTTAATTCCATAAAACTCTTATTATTATTACTGAAACTTGTTTTCTGACTTAATTTTTAATATGTTTTGCAGATGGGTGGTGACGAATAGTCCTGCACTAGAAGATGGTGATTATGAATTTCTTTGCACTGGATGTGCTGAACTTGCTTTAGATTTAGGAAAACAAACGGATGATAAAGTAAAACGTTGGAATTGCAAGTTTCGCATTGAATATAATAATGAAGGTGCTGGACAAATCATGGACAAGAATTTAGGTTGGAAGTCAGTCAATAGACCCCTCCATTCTTCTATTCCTCTTACGCTGGGCAGTATGTCAAAAATGTTGGAAAATCCTAACCAAAGAATCCCATTAACACCAAAACGACGGATTTATGTTGAATATCCTGAAGAGACATTAAAATGCAAACTATTTGGATTCATACAACCATCTCAATTAATGGCTGATATCATCAAAAACAATTCAAAACTTAAACTTTAAGTAAGTTAAATAACTTCTAAGATATTAGACACAACAAAGGGACTTAGAAATTCTTTAGAGATAAATTTATACAGTTTATACATAAAATGTTTTATTATTTATCTTATATTAAGTCAATATTAATTTTTCCATTGGTGAAATCAACCATTGGATTTTTTAAAAAAAAATTACGGGATACAACATTCTTTCTCTAAAATGTAAAGTTAAAATGAAAGAATTTAAAAATTAATATTTATAGAATAATAATATTATTTATTTATCAATAGAATATCTGACTAGTTAATCACTTATACGCGAGATCAAAATCCAAGTTTAAAAAGGGACCATTTTTTCCTCATCAGTCAAATGAAATAAATTTAAAGTTGATGATAGTAATTTACGTTTAAAGGATTGAATTGAATCCAAATCCAAGTAGGTAGTTTGTATTTGTAGGATTGTCGCAGTTTTGTTTTCTCTCATTGAAATGCATCTTTAATATTTTGGAATTGTCGAATAGCCAAATCGATAGGAAGATCAAAATCAAGTGTAGATAATTTCTCCAGAGATCGAAAAGAATCTTCAAATCCTTGATAAATAATAAATTCATTAATTTTTTAAAAAATGACTAGAGTAAAAAATTTACCAGTTTTTGCAACGTAACTCCAAGGTTGATAGTAACTATGTACAAGTCCTTGACATCTCACAATAAGCCTTAGCCAAGCTACGAGTCGTTTCGAACTAATAATTAAACAAATTATAAAAGAAACTTTAACTAATAATTATTCCTCTTTTGAACTTACTTTAATGAAGCACATACGAATGCTTTGAAATGTGATTCTGGACTTCTTTTATAACGCGAATGACTGGATATAATATTATCAATAGTACTCAAAAGAATCTAACAAAAAAATAATTGGAAAAGTTTTAATTGGAATTCCTATTATTAGAAAGTTGTATAACAAACTTCTTACTTGCTTGTTAGTAATAGCAGTAGATCCTACAATTTCTAATCCAAAACTTTGTGATAGACGTCGTGCAGGTGTTGCATTATATTTTTCTCCATTTTTAATTTGATAAAATTTTAATATGAGATCCCATACAGTTAAAAATCCACCACCAGAAGCACTCCGATTTGGAAAGCAGTTCATAAAAGGGACTATGCTTTGACTCTGTCCTATCTAAAATATAAAGGATGAAGAAAAAACATTAACTTATGAAATGCGAGTTTTTTTAAAAGTTTTTTTTAGAAATAAGTTAAAAATTCGCATTTTTATTGTCTTACATGCATAAGACCATGTTGAAGTAAATCTGCAAGAGCTGAAGCGAGATCCTTCCGTACTGCTGATGTGAGTGCTTGGTTACAAGTGACTGACGGACTGTCTTCAGAGTCAGATGTATAATCACTATCTGGAGGAATATTCGCTTGAACTGCCAAATTATACACTTTAGTAATTGCTAATTCTAAATTTGCCCTCAAGTCACTGAAAATGGGAAAATAATATTAAACTTCAAAAAAACAGGAAGTTAAAAAGTTTGTTTACCCCCAATGATTCCCTTTGGGACTTTTCTTTAGTGTATTCATGTGAAAGTTGTTTGGTGAGCATCCGAACTGAGCTACAGCAAACATTTGAATTAACGTCAGAGCTTTCTTCATCATTTGAATTGTACGATCCCGGAGCTATTGAAAATAATTACTTTAACATATTTTTCTCCTACTTTCTATAATTTAATTTACTTCTTCCTCGTGGCTAGATTGTGGTTGATGAGTTGATTTTGATGTTGGATGTTTAGGACAGGCACAGTTGCAATTCCCATCCCAAGTTCCTTCACCATGTAAATACTGGATAAATCTTTCCAAATCTTGGATTTGAGTCTTAAGTTGATCAACTAATTGTTCCTTCATTTTCATTGGACTTACAACCTTTATACAAAAAATATTTTATAGCTCTTCTATTCATCATAAAAACCAAAAGTACTATACCTCACTAATTGCCTGATCCACATGAACTCTTAAATCATCATCGTTTTTTAACTTCTCCAAATAATCCATATTTAAATTCAATCGTTCACTTAGTTGCTCTTAAAGTTAAAAAATAATTCAGTAAGACAATTTTTTATTGTATTTAAGTAAAACTTACCAACAACCAATTTATGTCTCTGAAGAAGGACGCTCTGAGGTAATTCTGCTTCACCTGTTTCATATGCATATGATTCTAAATCTTCCAATTGTGATTTTAATTGATGAATTAAATCCTTTTGTTTTTCTCTCTGAGCTCTCATTTTATCTTTAATTTCATCAATTTCACAAATATTTTCTCCAGTGACAAGTCGTTCAGTAACTACTGAAGGGATTCCACGGAATGTAAATTCTTCCAAATCTCGAAGTAAAAGTTCTTTCTTTTCAGGTGGTGCTACTACGATTTGTTGTACACGAAATTGAACCTATGATCATGATCATGTTATCAAAATTAATTTAATAAAATTGTTTTTCTTTAAATTTTACCTGTGCGAAATGAGTTGTTAATGCAAGAAGTGCTGATGTTAATTGTTCTTGTTCATCTTTCATTTTTTGAAGCTCAACTGGATCACCACAACTAAAATATTAAAAAATTAATTCAATTTTCATTAAAGAAAAGTTGGAAAGTTATGGAAAACTTTGGCTGTACTTTCTCCAAAAAATCAAAAAATAATTCCTAAACTTTCTCTAAATCTAATCTCTTTCTTCATTATTTTTTAGCTTTAGCAAAAAAGTCAATTTTTCACTTTTAATTTAATTTACTGTAATGCTTGATTTATAAACTGAAATCTCCCTAATCATTTTTCATATTGTTTTTTAATAATCATTTTTTCAATTGTCATTTAAATTTTATAATTTTGCATGAAAATATTTCATATATAATTTTCATTGAATCGAAAGAAAGAATGAATCTAAATCTGACCTTTCATCCAAAGTTCCACAGATGGAATGTTCCTTGTCAGAATCGTTTGCTCCAACTGGAGCCCACCGTTCAGGACGACATCCTTCCCAAGCATCCCAATCATCCAAATCAGAGGATCTTCGATCATCACTATCATCCTGTGACAATTGGATTCGGGTTTCAACTTCTGTCATCTCAAATTCTTTCCAGCTTACTAAATATGGTGGATTTACAACAAATTCTGAAAGTTATAACAAAAAATATTAAATATAAAATTTTAATATTATTATTTTTTGACATACCATCTTTTCAAGAATAAAACGAGTCAACCTGTATCAAAGTTTAATTTGATAAAATTCGCTTGTTTTTAGAAATCTGGATGATGGACTATTGAAGTTGAATTTCTAAGGTTGGAATGAAGAAGTTAAAGTTTAAGATGATCTTAGGAACTGGAATCTTATTCCTTTCCTATCATATGCTTAGTAAAAAGACGAACTTACGTCATAGGAAAGTGTGTGGGTTGTTTGTCCGGAAAAGGATTTTGGATCCAGATCTCCTCTCCTGCTGCCTGGTGCCTGGAGTTGACTCAAATGAACGAATCGATATTAAAATGAATAGAAAAGTAAATGTGAGGTGAGGAATATTTTAATGGAATAGAAACCTTAAATTAGATTTGGGTGGGGTGGGAGCTCATAAAACCGCATGTGGACACGTTACACTTGGACACCAAAACTCAAGGTTTATCCTTACAAGTTTCTATTCCAGTGGTGGTATTTGTTACATAAATCAAAACCACCAGTAAAAGATTAACAGCTAAACAATAATCTCTATTACAGAATTATAAAATTTATCAGACGTGGTGGCTTCTTCATTTCACACATCTTTTATTCATAATGTAACCCTTCATGATAAAAATGAGGTTAAGATTTCCTTCATAAAAAATATTTTTAAGGAAGCCATTATTTTTAAGGGAGGTATACTAAAATACTAAATGCTAAATTGATAATTTTTTACGGTCTGCGGTGTTTTACAGGTCTATTCTTCCGTCGTTTGTCCATATTATATTTATTATATTTATTCTTCCGGATCGTATTCAATTCAAAATCCAAATTTCCAAAAGATTTTGGAATAACTCTCGTTTCTGGAATAACGTATTCAACCAATTTTGATTCTGGTCTGATCAATTCGTTGGAAATGAGAATTTGTATTACTCGAAGAGGATACATATAAATATTGTGACCTACAAATTTTAAAGCAATTAATTATTATACATTAATTAATTACAAAATTATTTTACCAAAAGCTGTGAAAATCCCAAGTAAAAGATCCGTAGTTGGTATAGTCAAATTTGCCAGAAATTCAACGTATCGAATTCTAAAGCCAACACAATCAATTTTACATCTCCTCTTCACATTGGACATGATGATTCTTTCAAAAACTGGGAATGGAAACCAGCAGTTAATTGGACTCCAATCATTTGGTTTTGGGATTTGTGTGTTGGATGGATGATAAGGAAGTAAAGACATTTGAAGTGCTGATACTTGAGTTACCATCAAAGTACAAGGAGTTTCACTTGTATTATTAGTCATTGACATTACCCACGACTTCGTTATTCCTGGCAAGCTTAGAAAATCCAATCTCTTTAACTCTTTAACTTGATTAGCTGCCAAATACGATGGGATGCATGGACGTTTCTGTTTAATATTTTCCTTGAAAATCAACAAGTAGACATTCATTATTTTGTTCTTCAAATTGCGAATCTCTCGTTCAAAAGTTTTGTACCTTGAAAAAAATTAATACAGAATGTCAAACATTATTCAAGTTATTTTATACACGTGTATTACGTCAAATTTAACTTCATATCATCTGATGGTTTCAATGTCCCTTCTCCATTGAAGTCCTCGTAAAGTTTTAGAAAACACTTTTTATATTCAGTCTTGGTCAAAGAGAAGTGCATCATTGATTCCCTACAATTAAAACGTAATTAGTTTAAACGCAAATAAAAAATAACATTTGATTTACTTCATTACGACTTTGTCAACATTAGAATTGACAGGCTTTTTGTCATCTCCTGGTTCTGGTTTTAAGCTTGGCGAATTTGAACCATGAATTAATGAAAGCAGACTTGAATTCCGAAATGGTATGACGGAATTATTCCAATAGCTGTCCGCTGATAAATCATGTGAACCAGATCCAGTTTGATTTAGCAGCATTTCCCTCTGTCGGAGCAGTTCTATGAGTTGACCAGGGTACTGCACGACGGCAAGTTCAAATGCTGAAACGACAGCCAGTAGAAATTCCTGATTTGATTCTGCAACTTTGGACATGTATTCAATATAGCGTCTTCGTACGATTCCAGGGTATTTCTTTGAAAACGGCAAAAGTATAGGCCTCTGACTGCAGACCGTGTGTAGAAATAAGGGAAAAGGCATCGTTAAGTTCATTGGGCTGAAAGATAAATGTGATACGTCAAAACATGCACAAATATTGTACTCTTTAATCGTGATTAGGAAAACTTACTGCCAAGGATCCTTCCATCTTTCCAGATAAGGAAATCCACCGGGAGGAGACTTCTCAACTTGCACAAAATATTCAGGTTTCAACAAGTAATTCAGGTCTGCGGAGAAAGATTCATTGCAATATGGACTCTTGGTTAATAAAAACTTGTAATGAATTAACGCGTAATTTAAGAACTTTAAAAAATAAGCGACTGCTATTTCTTAGCACTGCGATTTGATTAATTGCTTATTGTGTGTTGAGAGAAAATTCCAACACACAATAATGCTGCAAGTATCCGTAATGAGTCCATATGCAATGAATCTTTCCTGTATGTCCATTGGCGAGACAGATGTATCCAAAGCTATTAATTCCTGATCCTTTAATGGTCGTCCGTAGTTCATTGATCTTTTGAGGCAATTCACCGTCAAATTCATAAATATCCGTTTCTTCTGTTGGTAAATGTCCGAAGAGATTTACTGGTAAAAATGAGAGTACATACTCACTAAATGCAGTAGGTCTCAGGAATGCCTCGAAATGAAGCTCTCTCACTTCACGACGTGTCAAAACATCATTCTGAAGATCTATGATGGTATGCTCGAGTATTGATCGATTCTTAATAAGATGTTGGAAGTAATTAGCTGTCATTAAATTTGTGAGTGGATATCCAAAACATCTGGGATCTGAATTTGGCCTCGGCTCACGATAAGCGAAAAGCAACTTTGTACATTTTCGATTGAGGGTTGCTTGTGATGGACAAGAGTGGTCTGGATATAGTGTTCTGAATTTGTAGATTAATTCCTTACGTGATGCTGTAAGTTTATAGCCAGTTAAATCAGTAGAATGTCCAGTACCGGAATATGAACTTCCTTCCTCTCTCTTAACTCTTGTACTTGAACTGGCCATTGTCCTCCTGTTTTAACTAAAGCATAAAAAATAAATTATGAAAATACAATTTATGAATAAACCAAGAGACTACTAACACTGGACAGTGGACTGGACACTGCGTTGTTAAGTTGACTTGAAAACCAGTACGATTAATAATTAGATGTTTAATGGTTGACTTCTTAGCGAGGAGGCAGGTCTTATCGTGTCTCGTGTCCACTCCAATTTCAAACAAAGTGGTTAACTTTAAATAAAAGAAATGTGCTGTTTAACAAATTTTAAAGAATAGTCCTCAAAAAACGTGGTTTTTTTCTTGTCGTCGTCGTCTTGAATACAAGCACCATCGTCACCATACCTTATAACTTAGTTATTCCCTACTTAACTTAAATTAAGGAAAATCAATCAAAATGGATGTAGCTTTTTGTGACTTACCATTTACCAAATAATTAATTAAATAAAATTAAGATCCCAAAGTCCCCTGCAAAATAATTTTAGCGGAGATTAGTTTAACGACAACTTCCGATTTCTCAAAAAATAGGATAGAAGCGGGAGTTTTTAAACCCCAGTGGCCGTGTGGATTTTACATTTTTCACTCAAAACCGCTCTGGGCAGATTGATTTATTTTTAATTAGTTAATTAATTTAACTAACCTTAAGAATAAAACATAACAAAAGTAATGCTACTTTTTGTTTTGGCTAACTTAAATGCTTTATAAAACTATGCTTAAAATCAATTAATATATTTTATTTTGGCTAAATTTTAATTAAAATGCCCAGTAATTGTAAAAAGTCACATTGAAGTTTTACTTTTGCCTGTTGAGCTGGAAGGGACTCACACCATACATAATCCTTATCATTTTTGGGCAAATTGTTTTCAAAAATACTTTTTTGTAGACAGAAAATGCCTCTTATGTATTTATTTTAATAAATTTAATGTAATTATATTACAAATAGTTTTAATTTTATTAAAATTATTACAAATTTTGGTAGTATAATCCTTAATTATATTTGAAAGTTGACCAACACTAACGAAGAGTTGTGATTTGTCTAACACATTTGCCCGTCAGTTTTAAACTGACAGATGTTAATTTTAATTATTAATTAAATTAAACAATACAGACAGAGACACCGACCACCTGTCACCGCTGGCTTGTTGAAGTTTGAAGTTGAAGTTATTTTATTCTTACTTGTTTTTTTGAATTAGAATAGCTGAATTAATTAACAACGACCGAGGAGAGTGTAGTTGGATTGGAATTGGAAAGAAGACAGAAAAAGAGTTGATTTGTTGGGTCGTTTCTGGATTTGGACGTTTAAGCTGACGACAAGTTTTAGGTAACCTTAATTATCCAATCAGTCCTTTCCTTGTTTGCCTGCATTTACATCATATTAAGTTCTTAATTTAGTATTAGTTTGTTTCGTTTAATTTTCATAAATTATTAGCTGGCACCTGGCACTGGCAGCCACAATCCAAATCCACCCAAGTCTCCTCCAGCACTAGGCAGAGGAGAAAATTCAACAACTAACGTATTCCACTTTTCACTTTCTAGATTTTTACAATGTCACGG
>JAQGCN010000996.1:0-12464 GCA_034699725.1 Friesea truncata | reverse complement strand
CCTGGCTGCCAGTGGCAAGCAGTACGCAAATAGCAAACCTCAACTCACGCTCACAGTTTTTTTTATAACTCCCTTAATTGGATAATAAACTCAAGTCAAAATATGGTATAGATCAACCAATTAACATGCTAGTAACATGATCAATTATTTAATACATGTCAATTCAATTGATACAATCAGTCAAATAAAAAAATATTTAACCATTTCCAGATTCAGTTAAAATTACTCTACTACACTACTAAACGAGACATATTCAAACTCAAAGGACCTTATCGCATAAGCATAAAGGAGAAAAATTCCTGGCCAAGTGTGGTTTCCCGGCGCAAAGACGGCGAGAGTCAGGAGAGGTAGAGTTAGCCTCTCCTTTTTTCCTTACTAAAAGAGGGATGAAGAGAGTTAGCCAACGGGTTGGCCAACTCTTCTCATCTCTTCCTCGCCCGGGCTGCGATATGAGAAAAAGGAGAAACCGATCACCTCCCTATCTCTTAACACGTACCATAGCCAGGATCTCTCTTATGCGATAAGGTCCTTTATTCAAATGCAATTATGCAACCTAATATTCGTTAGGTTGAATATGGTTAATATCATTAAATTAACTTACTATCACGATTACATGAGCCATAAATTAATAAATAAAAAATAAATTTAATTGATACAGCTATGTTTCAATTTTGGAAAAATAATCTTATTGACTGTTGTACTCAAAATCTCTCACGCTGAATGACTAATTTGTTTTTTACATGTATGTATGTAATTAAAAAAAACACCAAATATTTAAAAAAAATGTAAGGTTCTAAAAACCTTTTTTATCTATATTTTTAAATAATTATGGGTATTAAACAGTTTTGGAAATTTTTTGAAATTAATCATCAAGAAGCAAAAGAAAATGAATCAGATATCGTTTTTGATTCTAATAATATTCATACATTAACGCCTCAAAATTTTATACTTATTGATGCAAATTTATACTTGTATAATAATATTGATACGGTAATGAATATTCTACCAGAAAACTTGACTTGCGAACTCAATTATAATTATTGCAAATTTGAATATGCATGGAATTCTATTGTAGATGACATTACTCTTATTCCAAAATCAAACAAATGTGTAGTATACATTGCTTTTGATGGAAGGCCACCAACTTCAAAATTTCCAATGCAACGAATTCGACGTTGTAAAAGTTCAGACATTGACTCTTCATTTACTCCATTTAATGTAAACTCTATTCATTTTGAAGCATTTATAAGAAATAAATTGAATAAAAAATGTGAAGATTGGATGAGACACATTTCATTTATATCATATATTGGAAGTTTTATTCCGGGTGAAGGAGAAGTAAAAGTTATTAAAGCTTTAAGAAACACAACATTTTTGGACTTGTTGGAAATTAATTCAGTCAATAGTTCAAACAATATTTGTATACTGTCAGGAGATAGTGATATGATTATCCATTTGTATATTGCTTGGGTAGACTATTTTCAAAGGAAAGTAAATATAAACTTTTTCAAAGTTGGTAATTCAAAAGCTTTTATAATTTCAATGAAAAATTTTGAAAATTTCATTTTGAAAGTGGATAAAGATGAAAGTGTAAGGAATGTATATAGTAAAAACTTGATTTTCCTTTGTTCATGTTTAGGTACAGATTTTACTCCAGCACTTCGCAATTTTTCAAATTTAAAAACAATACAAGAAGTGTTTAGAATTATTGCAAATTCTTCGGAATATATTTGCAAAGATGTCGAAACACTAAAAAAATATTTAAATATATTTAACGACAAACTAATAAAAGTTAAAAAATTCAAACAAGATGAAAGTTTAATTGAAGAAATTGATAATTATGCAAAAGATTACATTTCACAATGTATTTGGAATATTTTATACTTTTCCAATGTACCAGTATCTTGGACTAATAATCACGTAATGTTTCGAGTTGAAAAAATAAACCCAAGTTTAGTATCAAAATTTTCTATACAAAATATAATTGAATCAATTTATAAATGGACTGATGAAACCTTGAAACAAATAAAAGACGAACATACACAAAACATTGTTAAAATATCCCTTGAAAATAAAACTATAATAAATAATCCATCAATTAAATTAAATATGTGGTACACTTTCTGTATCTTTAAAACTCTAATTTCTATTGAATCTTTCAAATCGGATTTATCAATCAATAAAGAAACGGCCAAATTTAGTATTGAAAGGTTAACCAAATGTCATCATGCAAATGTTGATTACTGTACACCAATTATGTTATATGGAACTCATAATAAATTAAAATTTGAAAAATTTAATTGTTGGATTTATAGTATTGCAAACGAGTTGTTGTCTTTTTAGAAGGAGGACCACTTAAACAGTTGTGTACAATTTTTAAATAATAAAAAAAATTATCAAGGAATATTTATTATCAATTTGGAAAATTGTATCAGGGAAATGATTTTTTTTCATTTTTGAAATTTACATTAGAGAAGTTAAGCATTTGTACTTTGACTCTGATTCTGATTGTAGGCCTCTTGACAACAGCGCATTTCTCCACCTACAATCTCTTTTTACAGTCAGAATGAGCGTTTTCAAAAACCCTTCTCAAAACCAGATTCTGACTAGCTGAGATTTCTCAATTTGGTTTGCTTGAGATTTTTCAGTCGCTCAATTTCTTTTTTAAATTACAGTACAAAAGCTTAACCTATAGCGGTTTTTGTACTATATTGTGATTGTGTATTACAATCAGAATCAGAACTACAAATGCTTAACTTCTCTATTATCAAAAATGATTTGCAGTATTAACAACAAATATCAACAAGTCAATTAATTTCCAGTATTAATTTCAAAGCTCCAATTTAAAAAAAAAATCAAACAATTCGAAACGTTAATTGTAAATATTTACCTTGTAGTCTTAACATTAGTAATAATAGTGATAGTATTTTTTCATACTTTTTCAATTTTTTTATTAAGTTCACTACGAACAAAGCATCACAGTTGTAAATTGTTGGAGATTTTGTTTAATGGGAAATGTCAATTTTGTATATTTGTTCAAGAAAAAATCCAGACGAATAAAAAAAGAAAGTATATGCTGTCCATGCATCCCATTTGGTTAGACAAGAGAAATCCAAGTACGATGGAAACCCAGAGTCAAACTAGAAAACCTCGTATGATGCTAATAAGTAAGAGGGGTTCAGAAGGAAATTACGATACACGTTACTTTTCAATCGCATATGAGAGAAGCTATTATGAAAAGTATTTATTCCAACGAAGACCAGGGTACAAACCCATTTATTTAAAACTGAAACGAGAATATTACTACAACAAGAAAACATAAAGTTTTGGAATTTAAATCTTGATACTAATATTTATATAGAGTCTCGAAATTGACTTTAAAAATTAATCAATTAATTAATTATAAATTTATTAATCATCATTAGAGAAGATAATTAAATTTATTACTTTTCAACCATCAGCCATTCCTAAAAAGTTGTAATAATTATAACTTAATTTTCTTGAACAAATTGTTAAAGTTTATTAAATTTTTTTAAATTTTAAAATGAATATTTTTACAAGTATAAACAAGTAATTTTTTAAATTTTTAAAATTCCTTTAAAATTAGCCAAAGTAAGTGCACATTTAGCAGAACGTAATAATACAGATTTTTGTAACAAAATATTATTGATAGAGCTATAATTATGCAACAATATTTTTCCAATTTCATCATTAAAACAAAACTTATCAATAAATATATGTTTACACAACATGTAACCAAATAAAATCTCGTCTTTTGAATATTTTATTTCAGATAGAGCTTGAATTTCAGCAATAGAATATTCAAAATTTGATTCAAGTAATCTTTGACTTATAACTGATATTGTAGTTATATTACTTGTAAGTAGTTTTTTATCCATTTTTATAGATTAAATTTTTCTTGAAAACTGGTCCTTGCTAATGGTCTCTTTCCAAATCCAACAGTATGGAATTAAAATTAAAGATTAAATAATTAAAACTGTGGTTAATAAACTAAACTACTTGTTATGCCTGTCATTGCAAATGGTCTCTTTCCAAGTTCGACTTCTGATATGAAGTTAAAATTAAAAGATTAAATAATTAAAACTGTGGTTAATAAACTAAACTACTTGTTATGCCTATCATTGCAAATGGTCTCTTTCCAAGTGCAACTGCTGGCATGAAATTAAAATTAAAGATTAAATAATTAAAACTGTGGTTAATAAACTAAACTACTTGTTATACCTGTCCAACTGCTGGTATGAAATTAAAATTAAAGATTAAATAATTAAAACTGTGGTTAATAAACTAAACTACTTGTTATGCCTGTCATTGCAAACGGTCTATTTCCAAGTTCAACTACTGGTATGGAATTAAAATTAAAGATTAAATAATTAAAACTGTGATTAATAAACTAAACTACTTGTTTTGCCTGTCATTACAATTAAACTAATTTATATAGATTAAATTTTTCATAAAAATTTCAAGAGAAATGAAATTAATGGTTAAATAATTAAGGTTGTGGTTTATAAATCAAAACTATTTACAAAGCAATTAATTTCAGTCTGTCAACTGAATACTCAATTTAAACCACTCAATTATTATAGTTATTATTATCATTACTATTATTACACTTGTTTATATTAGCTCCCACTCTATTACATCCCACTCTATGAGATTTACGTCACAAACAGTCGAACATTAGAATAGGGGTGCTCATCCTTGCAAAGTAGTCTTGTAGACTCGTAGTATTGAAGAGAGAAGAGAGAAAGAGAAAAAGCCCACCGCAATGGGTTTCTTATGGAAGAGGAAAGAGTTTGGAATTGTAGATTTCCTTTTACGGAAAGCTTTGTAGAATCAAAAACATGCCTTTTTGTTGAAGTAGTTCTACAAAGGCTTCGTAGTTGAGAGAACCAATCACAACTCTTCCTTTGGGGTTGAATTTGGTTCCCTCTGTTTTTTCTCTTGTACTTTTGTAAAATTCTACGAGAGTACAATTCTACGAATCTACTGCGTCTTGCGTGAGTTGCCCTAATACATTTCAACTTGCTATATGGACAAAACTTGTACACGTAATCGTTTATCTTGTCATTACCAACTAAAAATGTGCAAGTATTAGAATCTTTTGACATTCTTGTCTTGTTGTTTTATCTTGTTGATGAATAAATTGCACAATTTATACTTTTAATGTCCCATTTCGTAAGAGGAAAAAACTACTAGAAGGAAACATCACCCTCTCACCATTTATTTTTTTTTATAAAAAATGAAATTAATGTTTTAAAAATTAAAACTCAAATTAACCAACTAAACCCACTTGTAATAAAGCAATCATTTCAGTCAATCAAACTTGACATTTATTTGGTGTTCTTTGTCCTAAACTTAACGTGTGTTCTTATGGATGTTGAGTAAAAAGTTTAGTCCCGTTTCAGTTTTTATGACAAATTAAATGGGTGTCATCTTTCATCTATCATTTAAATTTACCTAAAAATTCATGAAACCTACCTAAACTTTTTCACAACTTGACACCGTTGTTCTTGTGACACACTTGACACCCTTGTTTTTATGAAAAAGTTTAGGTTTAAAAATAGTTTAAATGGAAATGGTAGATTTATATTTATCTCATTATTTTAAATAATTCAACTTGTATGGACTAAATTTTAAAATTATAAAAAATAATAATAATTAAAAAAAAGTTGAACACATGAAAACAAAAAATGAAAAATATAAATTCTTTAGTCAAGCAACGAAAACATCATCATTCTCTTTATTATCCGGATTTTTATTTGGTATAACAAAAGAATTATGCAAGGCCAAAAAGTACAAAGTTGTCAAGAATCAAGGATTTACACCTTTTCCAAAAGAATTTCCAAATGACATTGTAGCTCCATTTCCTTCAGGTAGCAGTAATTTTTTACAAAACTGTAACACACAACCCATACAAAAATGTACAAATGACGAATCCTGTCAACGATCATGTGGACCAAATTTTAAGTGTACTAGAATTGATACAAAAACTATAATAAATGGATATGAACTAGATGAAAATGAAACCTACTGCCTACCTTCAAAAATTAAAAATATTAAATGTAAAAAAGGGGCTGGATATATAAACATTACATATGATCCTCATTTAAAACAATTTCACTACATGTGTACATGTAAATATCCAAACATTTTTGGCGGTCCATCGTGTAATAAGATATTAATTTGTAAAGATCCAAAGAATCCTGAAAAAATGGCTCCACTAATTGATCGAACAACAAATGAAGCTGTTGACTTTAATGATGAAATTTTTTTAAAAACAAACAATTTATATGAAACTATAAAAGGACAACCAAGATTTTATTGTAAATGTAAAGCTATAAATCCATTAACAACTAGTATGATTAATCCATTTGAATGTAGTTATGATCCGTGCCTTAAAAATTTATTATTACCTCCACATTCTAGTGTATTAGGTTGGAGCGAAGATTTGTCTGACAGAACAAAGTTATCTTGTAACTGTGGTAATGAACAAAGTAGATTATTTGGTGGAGGCTTAAATCCATGTCTTCCAATTTCTGATCCCAATTGTACCAAATTAACAAAAACAAAAAAATTTGATCAAGGATTTGGTTACAAGTGTACTTGTTCAAATAATTTAATATTTGTTCCTTGTAACAATAATTATAGAAATATACCTGGTTTACCAAAATGTGGAACAGATGGAAATTATATTGTACATCCAAATGCACCAGAAGCTGGTTCATGTATTAATCCATGTGAAATTTGTGATAAATATATTAAATCTCAAACTAACAATGTCATATCATCAATTTGTTCAAATTATGAGAGTCGAATTGCAGGAGGTTGTACAAATAATATGAATTATGACTTTGAAAACATGAAACATGATAAATTTTCGTGTACTTGTGTTGTACGATCATTTGCAGAGTATGATTTGAAATTGAAAGAAAAATTTCCAAAACCAGAAAATGTATGTCAAGGAATTTCAATTAAAACATTTGAATATAATAATTATTGTGATTTCTACTATACTCTTAATGGTTTAACAGAATGTAAATTTTGGCAAAAGTGTCGTTATACTCCAGATTATCATGTACACCACAAATTTGCAAAATGTTATGATGTTTTATTAACAGATTGGTAGTGTTTACTTAATTCAAAAGCGTTGTACAATTGTAATTTTAATTGTTTGAGATAACTGTACAATTGTATCAAATAAAATAAAATAAAATTAATGACTGGTTTAGAATATTCACGAAAAGTAGGAAAAAAATATTTTTTATAATATTAATTTCAAATTTTATTTTATTTTATCAATTATAAATTTATTATTATCATCTACCAAATAATATTTCTCATCTACCAAACTTGTCATATTAGTAATGTCAACAAAGTTTTTAATTTAAATTACCATAATTAAGGAGTATAGAATTGGTAATATTTGTTAAATTTGAAATTGTTGGACAATTGTTGTATAATAAATTAAATCAAATTAAATTAAATTATATCATACTAGATATTAATAATAGATAGTAGAATAATCGCGAAATGATCATTTCCATTTTTACTGTTGTTGTTTTTACTATACATGATAAATTAATACCTTCTTTCACTTTTATTAATATTTTGTCAATTATAATTTATCTGCCAAATTTACCAGTCTGGTAATATTGTCAACGTCAAAATTTTCAATTTGAATCACCATAGTCGGATCATTCTGTGGCAACGTATTTTTCAATGTAATCTAGAAAAAGAAAATCAATTTTAAGCAAGAGCAAAAATGGAAAAACATTCATGTACAATTCCCCTTAACCATTGTTCCACCTTTTCGTTTTCATCGAGTGTATCCATACAATCTTCTGGTAATGTACTCTATACAAAAATTAAATTTAAATAATTATGCAATACATTAAAAAGTTTAATATTATTAAATAGCTTGCATTTGTAGATTCCATCTCAACTCCTCTTTTCATAAATTCTTGATTTTTTTCCTCAGTATTGAGATTATCAATTTCAACCTTTTCTTTGGACTGAAAAAGTTTTTGAATAAATCAAATTTTTATTAGAGAAAATAATAAATCTATCTAAAAATTAATGAAATCCACCTAAACTTTTTTATAAGTTGACATGTGTTCTTATGAAAAAGTAGGTAGGTTATTAAGGTATTAAGGTAGGTTTGATGAATTTTTAGGTAGATTTAAATGACATCCAATAAAATAGAATAAAATTAATCTTGTGTGACAAATGAGATTAATAATATAATTTGAAAGTAAGAAACTCGCCTAAACTTTTTCTTAACTTAAAATGTGTTCTTATGTAAAAGTTTAGGTAGGTTTCATGAATTTTTAGGTAGATTTAAATGAGATAAAATTAAAGTATCCTAAAAAATAGTGAAAAACGCCTAAACTTTTCTCAACTTTACCTCAACTTAACATGTATTCTTATGGATGTTAGGTAACAAAATTGAGGAAAGTTTAACTTTTCACTATTTTTTAGGTAGATTTAATTCATAACCGACTTAAATGACACCCTTTTTATTTTATACAGACAGCTTTGGCAATAAATTATTAACAAGAGGTTAATTGTTAATAAGAGGTATTAACTGATAAGTTTGAGGGACTCTGGAGGAGTTTACGTTATACGTTACTTTTCAATGACACATGAAAGAGGCTATTGCACGTTTTATGGAAAGTATTTATTCCAACCTGTTCCAAAGAGAAGGGTACAAACCCTTGTGTGTATTTAAATGAAAGGAAAAGGAAATTAAGAATATAGATAAATCCTTATACAATAGAAGTACAATTCAATTTTAATTTTTAATCTATTAGTTTTACCAATTCAACATCTCTGTTAATCAAGTCCAAACTCTTTTCAACAATCTTATTTTACAGTAGTTTATGCTTTGATTTTTGAATATATTTCCTCTGCTGTTTTTTTTTAAATCATGAAATCAGAAAGGTATCCCAAACTAGAGGTGCGTAGGATTCAGGGTTTGCCCTAAACCCTAATGAAAACCCTAAACCCAATTGGTCTTGGACCCTCCCATTCGACTTACAAGTTGGTCCTGGACGGTAGGGTTTTGAATTTAAAAATACTGGTCGGGCTTAACTGGCTAGGGTCGAATTCCAATAGGGTTTAAATAACCCTAAAAAACCCTAACGAAAAAGTAATAGTTTTTACAGTAAGTTTAACACAAGGTTTCAAGTTTAAAATAGGTTTTTAAGTTTAAAATAGGTTTTAACTAAAAATAAGTTTTAGTTTTAGTAACATGGTTTTATATTTAGCACATGTAGTTTGCTTGTTTATTATAAATAGTTATAAATAGAACTCGTTTTATATAATAAAACGAGTTCCACTTTAAATTTTTGGCACCACATTTATTAATAAAAATTCTCATTAGTATTTTTGTGTAATTAAATCTGTATTAATACCGAAAAAAAAATTTGTAAGGTTTTTTAGTGTTTTAATAGAGTACCCTATGGTCAGGGTTTCTTTTCTTTAAAAAAAACTAATAGGGTTATGGATGGGAGGGTCGAGTTTAGAAAATTTTTAGGGTTTTAGGGATTAGAATTTTAAAACCCTATGGGCTAGTTAGGCAGGGTTTTTTGAAAAAAGGCCGACCCTATCCCTCCTCTATCCCAAATCGAGACAAATTGTACATCATCTCAAACAAAGGTAATGTTTCGTGTAAGTATAACGAGAAGATTAAAACAAAAGTAAAGCTTAAATGAGTAAGTGAGTGAAAAAACTTTAACAAAATTTCATGGTAACGAGGTGGGGCTAATTTTGAATTTAACCAATCATGACGAGTCTAGATTTGGGATACCTTTCTGTAGTGGTTACCCCGTCATCTCATCAAAGAGTTCTAATATCAAAGTATAATAGTTTCTTTGTTAGGAATTTCAGTTGGAACAGCCAATGGGATTTTATTCTAAGATCAAAGCATAGTTGTAGATGATTTTGGTTTTAAAATGATTAATTAAAATGAAAAAAACAATGTAAATCAGGCAATGAATAGTAGTGATAGCTCTTATGACCACCCAAGACAGACAGACAAACGGTACCAAAACCATAGGTAGCTAGGTAGCTATCGCTACTAATAATATAGATTAATAAAAAAATAAAAACTAAACTACTTAACAAAATTCTTACATTTTCATTTGTTGATACACTTGCTATACTTGAGAAATTTGTTGAAATTTCTTGATTAATAGAATTTTTAAAATCCCCTTTAGCCAACACGTTATTACTCTTTTCAATGTTGCTTTTCTTTAGTATTATACAATTATCTTTTGACATTATCTATTTGTTGTAATAATATATTATATTATCATTTGTATTATTAATGTAAGAAAAGTTGTAATCTGCGTCACTGTGAGAAACGAGGAAGATTTTGATGATTATCATCTCATATGGGATAGTCAAACTTTTGATCAAACTTAAAACTTTGAAGAATTTTTCTGTTTTTCCTAAAAAGCATTATACTTTGAGGAAAGACAAATCTGCTCTTGTTTCCTTGTGAAAGAAAGGGCTAACCGCATTCTCCTCCCTCAATCCCCCTTCTCTCACACTCTCAAGCAGTTCCAAAAAACGTAAAACTCTTTCGACAAAGATTACAACCGGTAAGTTTTACTTTTACTTTGATGAGAGAAAATTGCATCAAAATCTTCTTCGTTCCTCGCATTGACACAGATTACAACTTCTTTAATTTAATTTCTTACATTTGCTGCTTCTCTACCAGTGAGTGAATAAAAGTGTTGATTAAAAGCCACCTAAAATGAATTATTAAATAAATTATTTTTAAATTTTAAATGAAAATTGTTGACAAAAACTTATATGCCAATTTTTACAAAATTGAATTTAATAATAAATAATTTAATTACTAACTGGAATCAAACTTTGTAGTTGATTCTCTCCGTTGACATTGCTCTATAAAAATATAAGGTTAATATTTTTTAAATTCTTGTTATTAATAACATTTCTTACAATTGTTATTGGTGTAGTCTCGTACAACATGGAATAATTAAGCAAAACAAAATTTTTTAAATCTAAAATAAAAAATCAGAATAATTAAACAGCGATTCTAAAAAATTAATATTAATTAAATAAATTAATATTCATCAAGATTTATGCAAATATATCAAAAGGGGTATGATTTAATTTGTACTAAAAGTAAGCATTCGATCAAAGCACTCTATCAAAAGTAAGCATTCAATTTTAGTTTGACTTTGTATTTTTAGATTAATGTTAATAACAGTTGAAAATTTTACAATTATTACCCTTTTTGTGTCTTATGCTTGGCATGGCCGACTTTTTCAAGCGTAACTTTTCCGTGTTCCAAAATTGATTTTTATCAAAATGTCTCGAACACATTTTGAAAATAGGTGAATTAAATTCCGTTGTAGAAATTCCCATTCGCTCTAACCATTCGTTTCTCCTAGAGAAATAAACTTTGTAATTATAAAAGTAATAAATGAATAATCTTGAAGAATAAAATTTTAAAATTTTATTTTGTTCAAAATACTCTTGTATTAGTATACCTTATCGGATCATCTGGAAGTTTAAAAAGCGATCTCTTGGAACTCCGAGGTAGATGACAAACAATGCATTTAAGTACCATATTGGCGTCCAAAGTAATAAACTTTTTCTAAAGTATAAGTGCAAATGGTTTTTATTAACTCATATCTCTTGTAACTTGAGTTGATGACCACAAAACGCATTGTAAAAAGTTGATAATTTACAGAGGACAATTTTTTTTAAATAAATTGTGGTTTATATTAATTTTAAATAATCGTTTAATACTTTTACAACTTTGAAAAATTTAGGTCTTTGTTTTTGGATTATATAATTTTGCTTAAAAAAATGGCAAATGTAAATCTACTTGGCATTTTTTAAATCTACAATTTAAAGAATGTTCAGAATCTGATAACTTTAACATGACCCTCTTTCCTTGATATCAAAATCTTATTATTATTATTATTTTATTCTTTATACTGACACCCCACTCGTTGGGCTGTTACGTCACCACCAGTTGAGCATCTTACTGTCATCCCATTTGGCCAGAGAATAGAACTCTGGGTATGCAGGAAAACCAGCGTCTCACTGGGGAAAACCTCATACGATGCTGGTAAGTAGGAGAGCTCACATTATTTCAAAAAAATTAATTACATAATTAAACTTGTGAATAACTAATTTTTCTGTATAAGACTATAAGACTTGAATCTACGGATAGCGAATTATATTGTAGTAGTAATTAAAAAAATTAATAAAGTATAGTATATAACGCATCTTTTATCCTACTAAATTTAATTTAATTTAATTTGTTAAATTGAAAAAAAATGAAAATGAGCAAAAGTTAATATAAATTAAGCATAAAGTATATATAAAGTATATATATATATATATATATATATATATATAAATAATAATAAAAAACCCCCCCCCCTTGTTTATCTAGGCTT
>JAQGCN010000995.1:0-12469 GCA_034699725.1 Friesea truncata | reverse complement strand
CCCAAATAAAACCCATTTTTCCCACTTTTCCCCGGGGGGGGTTTAATGGGGATGGGTGGGTCAATTCCAGCACTGATTTTGACTTTTAATTTAATTCTTTTATTGCGTTTTGTTTGATATTTGTTCCTAAAAGTGTACGACACATAAACATTTAATCAGTTTAGCTTGCTTTATTTTTAGAATTAAATACAAGGTATATTTAATGTTTAACTCGTTTGTTAACTTAGCTAAATGAATAGAAACTTAAGAAGATATGTAATAAAAGAAGTAAACAGCAAAATTGAAGACTAATTACAAAATTAAAGTCAGTCAATATTATGAGAATTTGAATTCATTCTTAGAAAAAAAAACGACCACCTTCTAATTCATCTCACCTCAACCTGTGTAAAAATTAATTAAAGATAATAATAATTATTAATTTGTTATATAATTTTTAAATACTTACTTTCAGTGCTTTGGATATGTTGGAGTACCACATTTAGAACAATTTTGAGCAACCCCGTCTCTTGCAATACCAGACCTCCAATATTTTTGACACTTACAGCAGCGAAACTGCCCGTAATACGTAGGTCCACCACCAAAACCTTGTTTCGAAATTCCTCGTTCTACTGGCAGAGTAATCTTTCTCGAAGACACCCCTGCTGCTGCTGCTGAAGTATTATTTTTTGGTGTATTAAAATTAAACGATATCTTTCGTGAACTTTTGACAACTTTCTCCGCAGTTTTGACAGAAGGACCCGGTGCTTGTTCAAGGGTCCGGCTATGACGACCATTTAGTTTATCTTCAATTCTGCCATTTTTCACATCACTGCTTCTGATTACTAGAAGCGGAATTTCGGGGTTGGATTTCGTTACCCTCCTATTGGAGAATCCAATGAAGTTTGAAAGATTTACCATCAAATCACCTTCAGATTTTCTTTGAGATTTTTGATTGGTTAAAAATGGTTCCATAGGATCCACCCATTTCTTTTTCTTTTTCTTCTTTACTCCACCATTGTTTGATCCAGCTTTCACTGGATGGGACAGTTTTCCCCAACCGTAGATCGAAGTTTTATATTTTATCGGAGTTCCGTTTCTGGATTGTTGAATAATTGCTTCTGTTTGATTCTGTATCGTTTAAAAATTTTTTATAGCTAACAACAAATTAAGTTTAATAAGTCTACAGTTTCCCTTTTATGTAGTTTATGTATTAATTTATTTCTTGATTAGTAGCAAACCCTTAATAATACCTGTTTTGAATTAGAAGAACCCATTGAGTTAAATTTAATTTCGTTATAATTCTTTTCCTGAGTGTTGTGTAAGAATTAAATTAGATTTTTCTTTCTCGTCGTGATCGCTTGCTTAACCTAACTAACACTAAAATTTATCGCTGTTTTATGTTTACATTTTCTCAACGAATTGTGATTATACTCGTGTGACTAATGCAAATAATCGTCATCAACCTCTCATCTTTCTATAATATAAGTTCATGAACGCTGTTGACACATAATGGAAAATGATAAGTGCCGAGCTAGACGAGAAGCAACTACTTTTTATGACACTTATTGCAATTGCAGCAGTTTGATTATTTGTTACCATCCTCATTAAAAATTAAAGCATGACATTAAAAATAATTCATGGTTAAAATAATCAATTACACTGACAAAATTGTCTCGAATTATGAAATATTTTAACGAATTCAATTTTTAAAGCGACTCTTTCATATTATTGGCTGTTGTAATTTTTTTTGTAAACAAATGGTGGTTGAATAATTTCTTCTTGGATTTAGATAAATAACCATTAAATTACTTGTCTCTTGTATATTTTTATGAACAAATTACTAATGCAACCATATTAAGCGAAGTCAAACAAACATCAGTTAATTTACCGAAAAATACATCAGTCTGCTTTCAAACTTCAAGAAAGACGCACGCTTAAATAATTTCTGTCAGAGGTTGTTGACCCTTCACCAGGAATTAAAATGAGTGATAACAACGAAAGCTACCAATTGACATATTTCAATTACCGTGGAACGGGTAGGTTGCAATTAATACAGAAAGTGATGCAGCTGTGTTTTATTTATTTAATTGATTTTATTTTAATGTTAAAGCTGAGCCAATCAGGATGATTTTCAAGCTTGCGGGAGTTGAATTTGAAGACCATCGACTTGAATGGGATGATACATGGTATAATGAACATAAGCAAAGTAAGTATCCATCGTTCACTTATGCGTAACTCTTGTATTTATTAACTTATTTTAAGATTATCGCTGGGGAACCCTTCCATCTTTGAAAATGAACGGAGACGAAGTCATCTCGCACCATGTCCCTATCGCTCGGTACTTAGCGAAAAAGTTCAAACTGATTGGGTCCTCTGACTACGAAGCTGCTCGTTGTGATGAGGTATTCGAAATCAAGAATGATCCAAAAGTTATGTTTTGTTTTAACTTTATAATTTTTTAGCTTGTTGTAGCCATGCAAGATTTGCGTGATGAAGGAATGAAAGTATTCATTGAAGAAGATTCTGCTAAAAAAGAAAAGCTCCGTGATGTATTTTTCAAAGAGACTGCTCCCAAATATTTGAAAAACTTTGAGAAAGAGTACCAAGAAAATGAAGGGTCTTGGCTCGTTGGGCCAAATGTCACCTGGGCTGATATTTACATCGCTTATTCTTTCGATTATATTGAAGGCGCACTTGGCGAAAGTGTCCTCGTCGGTGAACAATATCCTGGACTTCTCAAATTAAAAGAAGAGGTCTACAGCATTCCTCAAATTAAAGATTGGATCGAAAGCCGTCCAGTAAGCAATTACTGAATCGATCAGAAGACATTCACCACACGATACATTCCAATTACGCAAATATCAAATTCAAGGGTATGAGAAGAACCTTTCTTTAAGAAATCAGTTAAGCATAACTTACAAATTAATGGATTGAAAGAGTGATGAATAAATTGATTTATTTGCAAAAAAAGACTATTATTCTTGTGCAGTTGATTTCTCCGTAAAGTAGAAAGAAAAGAAATTCAGAAGCTGGAGTTGTTAGATATGATGACAAGCTCTTGAAAATCGTGTAATGATTAAGAAGTTTCCAACAATGGATTATTTTTACACATTAGGTTTTTTTCTTCTGAAGTTCAGATTCGGACACCCCATTGTTTGTTTCTTCCATGAAAGATTAAATCATGATGATTGGAATTTATTTTAAATGAATCAGGATCTAATTTACTCGCTGAATTTAAACAAGAAAAAATTGTCCTTGATTTTTTTTAGTAAGAGCTGCCAATAATTTATCATTCAAACCTTAAACTCGGTTTTGTAAATGATCAAATCCTAATCTTTTATTTGAGAATAAAAATAGATAACAAAAGGGACAGGCGTGACAATGTACTTAAGATTTACATCGTAGAATAATCGGATAGGGAGGTGTAGTGATTAACTTACAATTTCTAATTTCTTATCTTCTGACTAAATATTTCTAGAAAGCAAAAGTTTGCCCAATTTTTTTATATTTTAGTATGAATAATCACATTGTCGTTGCAAGTAGAAATTAAAATGTTGAACAGTGGTCTTCCTTCTGAAAATTTAGAAAAAGTAGAAATAATTGAAATGAGATTAAATGAATCTGGAGAAGTGAATTTAGGATTTATTGCAGAAGAAGAAGAAAATAGTGGAATAATACCAATTTCTTATACAAAGTGTTCAAAGGATTTAGAAATTCAAAATGGAATTCCAAAAAGTCGATCCAATTCAATTTTTCCTGGAGGGTTTACGGACAGACGCCAAAGTAGCTGCAGTACATTTGAAAAGACCAATCAGCATTCAGCCCTTCGAAGAGTTTCTAAGGTCATTGGCCTTGGTGGATTTTTTCATCGTTCTGAAATTCAACTTGTTGGAATGACAGAAGAGGTTAGTTAAATACATAATAAATTATTTTAAAGGTCCATTAATTTATAAATTAATTAAATTTTATATTAATGAAAAATTTTGTTGACGCCACGTGATATAAAATAAATATATTAAAAAAACACAGTGACAAATTTACAGTTTTGCTATTTTTGCTAATTTTGCTAATTTACTTAACAGAAAGAAATAGA
Organism: Friesea truncata; assembly: GCA_034699725.1. Taxonomy (NCBI): domain Eukaryota; kingdom Metazoa; phylum Arthropoda; class Collembola; order Poduromorpha; family Neanuridae; genus Friesea; species Friesea truncata. Next base: position 8,397 of record JAQGCN010000995.1, on the reverse strand, counting down.
AATTTGATTATGAATTAAGTTTTATTGTTCAAACTGTGATTACTACAATTGGTCAATTACATTGGACTAATATAGTCAACAACTGACTAATTTTTACTTCACACTCCTATTAGAAAGCCTAACATTTTTCATACATCGTCTAAAGTCTTCAAATCTTAAGTCAATATTTTCAAAAATATTATACTTGTGATCAAAATCATATTAGTTATTCAATTCATTATTTTAATGACTCCTTCAATTGATTTCAGGAATTACTTCAGAGATTATTCAATGCATTTGACTACTATCAAGATGGAAAATTAAATCAAGATAAATGGATTGAATTTCTTAAATCTCGTCTTAACCAATTAAATCTCAAATCACAATGCTCACAGCAATTATTGTAAGTCTTATTGCAAAATAACTCAAGAGACACACTTTTGCAAATTAGTGAACACTCTTGAACATCTTTTGTTAAAAGTAATCATCATTTATTTATACAGACCAAAAGAAGAGACATTTTTTGTCATGTGTCATTTTGTATTTCCAATTCATCATTGTTTATAATCTTGCTTTTAAAATATTACAATTAAGGCTGCTCTATGAAATATTCATGTAAAAAATTGAATTATGAATTTATTGACCTTTTGAGAGAAATAGGCTATTGTTATGCATTATTTACTGAAACAGATTTAAAAAATTAATAAGACTGTCCACTCCTCTTGTTTTGTTTTTTTTTAACAAGGAAAAATTATAAGACACGGACACGATTTATCACCTTTTGTTTTGCGTACATGATTATAATGGAGTAGGAGTTGTTAAAGTAACAGACAGGTAAACGAGAAACCTTGAATTTTTAAGTTAAAAGAGTGGGCCATCGCGTTGTATTGCGTGTGTGTAGAGGTCAAGTTTTTTGTAAATATAATTTCTAGTATTTAGTATAGATAAGTTTCCAGATTCCAGGAATTCAATTAATTTTCTTTATCTTGATCTCACAAAGTTAATATTTGCTTTTAATCATTTTTCTTCCAGTGAAGAACGGAAAATTGATTTTGTAGAAATTGTAGAAAGCATCGCTTATGCTGTCTGTGGAGAAGCTGATTTAAATTTTGAAAGTTTTTCTATTGTTTTTAAAACTAAAGATGTAAGTTTACATTAAATAAAAAATATCGTGTATACTTAATTAATTATCAATGTAAAATTGATAAACTGATTTATAGGTTTTGAACAATTTTTTTCGTATACTTGATGAAGATTTGGATGGGATTGTTACTGTAGATCAAGTAATGGAATTTATATCACAATTAAGCAGTGCAAGGTATTTAAATCACGCAATGTTATAAATTAATGCTTAAATCAAAAATATTTTGTCGTCATTTTATTTTAAAGAAATGGAAGTCGATTAACACGAGACAATATAGCATATCTTGAAAAATTATTTCGTCAATTTGTTGGAGATGGGAATGAAATTAGTAAAAGTGATTTCAGTAAAATTATTCAAGCAAAGAATGTAAATCTTTCTACAATAAGTAAATTTTATAGAAATTTTAAATGAAATTATTTTTTCAGCAATTTTTCACAGATCGTGTATTTGATCTCTTCGATGAAGATGGAAGTGGTTCAATTTCACTTCAAGAATTTTTAGATGCAATGCATAAATTTACTGGTGAAAATCCAGAAGATAAAATTCAATTCTTATTTCGAGTTTACGATGTTGACGGTGACGGTGTGATACAGGAAGCTGAACTGGAGCAGGTTATGAGAGCATGCATGGAAGAAAATGGGATGAAATTCAGTGATGAGCAAATACGTATGTCAAAATTTGAAAAGTTTTTAAAATATTATTTTTATGAAAGTGTAAATTAAGTAATTTCTTAGTGTAAGTTAGTCTAAAGTATAAATTAGAATTCTTAATTTTAGATGAGCTAACTTCGGCGTTATTTGAAGATGCTGATGTAGAGCGACGTGGAGCACTGACATACGATGCGCTTAAAGCCCAATTGGAAAAACATGGTGGACTCCTTGAAAATCTTTCTATCAGGTTAGCTCTTGCTGATAAAATACTGGGATTTTTAGAGAATAATTCAACGCTCAACAATCCCTTATCTTATTCGTAGTGTAGCCTAGATTCCAAACTTCTGAGTGAAAGTTCTTGTTAAATCCATTACTTTATTTTGAGCATTTGCTAATTTTTGGAAATGCACAATAGCACAATTATTTTTTGTTCATTGCCAAAATTAAAAGACATCCAATTTTTGATCAAAAGATTTTTTGTCCAAAGACTATTTTGTAATTTTTGCGTATAAGAAAAACGCCACTTGAAATTTTTCAAAACTTAAGAAAGATTTTATGGCTGAAAGTGGCATCTGTGAAGTAGATCTTGTACCAATTTTACAACCGTATTTACTAACAACAACATTACCTTTTGGTGCCAAGCTGTCTGCCGTAATTTGTAGTAAACAGAGTATTGCGTACGCATGCTCAGAAGTGTCAGTCATAAAATTTATGAAAAGTATGACTTTGCACTTTTATTCTTCATTTTTTTCATTCATTTATAAAGGGCCAAGTCCGAATTCAAAAATTAATTAGTTAAAAATTAAATTAGTTAAAGACGGTTGTAAAATTAGTTAAGTTCATAGACGACAGATGACACTTTTAACCCAAGCCAACAAATACACTCTTAACTTTTTAAAAGTTTCAAATGGCGTTCATGTTATGCAATATTAAAAAATGAGTTTTAAATGATTTAAACGCCATTTATTATTATTATTTTTACTTTGCGATTTCTACCATAATTTCATTTAGTTTCGCCGGCCCGTCTACGCTTGATATGATTAATGGTTAATGGATGACAACGAAAACTTTACTTTTGCAATAAATGTTAAAAAATGAATACTTAAATATTATTTATTAATAGAATGATCTATTCTGTAAATAATGGAAATTATTGAATGTAAATAATTCATTTTTTTCATTCATTTATAAAGGGCCAAGCCCGAATTCGGATTTCGGACTGGGACTGGCTCTTTATTGTTCATTTGAAAAAAAATTTGATTTTTAAAATCAGAAGTTGACCATTTGGGAATTTAGAAATGCACAATTATGTTTTGTTCATTTCCAAAATCATGAAAAACTTGGATTTCTTAAAATCAAAACTTATTTCAGCCTAATTTTGGAATGAGATAAAAAATACCAAGCATAAAATGAATTAATTTAGATTAAATATTATATTAAGTAAACTGAAAAATAATTTTGATTTTAAAATCCAGACAGCTTTTTAGATCGAATTTGGGCTGCAAAAAGTCAGTTTGGAAGTTCTGATTAAAATTAATTTATTTTCTTTGTTTAGTATTGAACGTTGGTTAGTACCAGTGAAGCCAATTCAAGTGACACAAAAAGCAACACTCTTTACAAAACTTCAATCTTTAGTACCTCATCAATTTTCTGCAAAATACCTCAAGAATAATTATGTTTTTGTATTATGGCTAATCGCTTTCATTGTTACCAATATTACATTATTTATTACCAGAGCTGGATTCTTTTCGAGCAAATATGAATGTGCAACATTTTGGTTGGTCTTGGCAAAATCTTCAGGTAATATCGTTAAATCTTCATAGGAAGCTGTAACTGAAGTAGTATATTTTATTACTTTAATTTATAAAAAAATTTGTTGGTGTACAGGTCAAGCTTTAAATTTCAATGCAACAATTATACTTGTAATGATGCTGAAGCAGACTCTTACATTTGTAAGATCACGTGGAGCTTCCAACTTTCTTCCAATTGATCAACATTTATATTTTCACAAACTTGCTGGGTATTTCTTAGTTTCCTTAGGACTTATGCACACCATTTCTCACCTTATTAACATTCGTAAGAAAACCATCTTCCATCAAATCAGTAACCTTAACATAGGTCAAATTTTCTGTTTTTTTTTAGATGTTGGATTTGTAAGAAATCCAACCCTATCAATAGACTGTGGCGAAATTTCTCATAGAAATTGGACTTATGGTGAATATTTGTTCATTCCCACGGCAAGTCTGAATTTCGGACTTGTTCACGGTTTCGCATTCAATACTGGTGTATTTCTATTCATTATTTTAACGATAATGTTTGTATGCTCTCTTCCATTTGTACGTCGCGGAGGATACTTTCAGGTATGATGTTTAAAGTACAAATTTTTCATTATATTGCTCCTTTCACTAAGAACAAATTCTAAACTGAAGGTATTTTATTGGACCCATCCTCTCTATATCCTATTCTGGATTTTACTCATCATACATGCTACAAATTTTTGGAAGTGGTTTATAGTGCCTTGTATCATTTTTGTGATTGAACAGGTTAACCGTATAATTCATTTTTGTCATAAAAGAATTTACTAAATGCTCATTGGTTCTTTGAACAGGTTGTGAGAATATATCGATGGAGACTTGGACGAGGGAAGACATACATTTCTTCAGGAATTTTGCTTCCGTCCAGAGTGACTCATTTAATAATCCGTCGACCTCATAATTTTCATTTCCATCCTGGAGATTATGTTTTTGTGAGAATTCCTGCAATTGCAAAGTACGAATGGCATCCTTTTACTATAAGCAGTTCACCAGAACAAGAAGGTAACAGCATAATTTCCTACTGTGCATTGTTTGTAACACGAAAACGAAAAGCTTTCACTTTTTCATCTTTTAAGATGCCATTTGGATTCATGTTCGGGCGGTTGGTGAATGGACCAATAGATTGTATGAATATTTTGAGCAAGAGCAATCTAAGAATCTTGATACGAGCATTGTCGATCTTAGACTTAAAACTGATACTTTTACTAAAGGTATTAAATACAGAAGGTAAGCAACACAAAAATTTATTAAAAATTCATTTACTTTCACTTTTGCTTTCAATCTTTTCAAAATTCAGGGAAACCACCCGTAGATATTCGAGGAATCCTATAACAGCCAATCCCGTAACACGTCCTCAACTGAAATCTGTAGCAGATTCTGTTACATCATGTTCACCTGAAAGCAATAATTCTTCCTCTGTCAACGTTTCCGTAAACGATGGTGAGAATAATTATTCATAATTTCACTTTCACTGGAGAAATTTTTTTAAAAAATGTCTAGCTGCCTTAATGACGAGTTCGGAGAATGTCCTGGATTTGGATACTGGTAGCTTGAGTACAATAAATGGCAAAATTGCATTGACGAAGATGAGTTCTTTACCAAATGTCAACGAACGAATGACCCGAAGAGAACGATTGTTAAAGTAAGAAAAGTTACGATGTTATTTTTAAGTGAATAATTGATAAATATTGTCTTTAATCCCAGTCAGAGGCAATTAACACGTTCTGAATCTGCTCATCCATCAGATACTTCAATAAACTCCAGTCGTACTTCCAAGAGTCCTTTTAGCAGTATTAGCATGATTCGTGAAAATTCCGAGAATAGGAGCAGACGCTACCTCCGTTATAAACCAACGGTTATTAAATTCAAAACACCGAAAGATCAAGGGGACCCTTCGGAACGGGATCTTTGTCAAAATCTTCTGTATGGTAACAATAGTAATGGGAAGACGAAGGAAAACGATATGATGTTAGAAGAGGGACAAGGTGTGTCAACTGCTATTTGCTATGAGTTGGGTACAACACGAATGTCTTGCGAAGAGTTACCTGCCAGACACTCTTTAGAGGTAAAAACTATCAAATTAGTAATCATTAATTTCAGATGTAATGGCCATAGCAATGCCTTAATCAATCAATCGTTTAAAACTCAAAGATTTTTATCGATGGCCCACTCGGAGCACCTTCAAGTCATATTTTCCGAGCAGAACACGCAGTCCTAATAGCAACTGGTATTGGAGTAACTCCCTTTGCATCCATTCTTCAATCTATAATGAGAAGATATTGGGCAGGGAGAAATACTTGTCCCAATTGCAATTACACTTGGTGCAGTGAGTTACCAGAGTCAGTCCTCAATCTTAGAAAGGTACTACTTTAACTTACTTTCTTTCTATAAAACATATTCATTTAACTTATTATTGTAAGGTTGATTTTTTCTGGATAAACCGGGATCAACGATCTTTCGAGTGGTTCGTTCACTTACTCTCGCAGTTAGAAATTGAACAAGCTGAATTGGGTGGGGCCATGGAACGATTTCTAGATATGCATATGTTCATTACGTCTGCACTTCAGAAAACAGACATGAAAGCTGTAGGACTTCAATTGGCATTGGATTTACTACATGAAAAAGTAATTGAATGAATTATTATTCTTATACAGTAAGTTCAGATCTTGTTTTTTTTAAATATTTTTTATTAGGAAAAGCGAGATTTAATTACAGGACTTAAAACTCGAACAAATGCTGGAAGACCAAATTGGAATAAAATATTTCGTCAACTCCAAGATCAAAATAAGGGAAAAGTAACAGTATTTTATTGTGGTCCACCGTCATTGGCGAGGACGCTCAAAATTAAATGTGATGAATTTGGATTTTCATTTCGAAAGGAAGTTTTTTAAATCTTAAAGTAATAATATCTGTGATTGAAAGTATTCTTATTATTATTTATTTATTAATAATTTCTACAGTAGTATAAATTAAAATTCTAATGCAAAAAAGTGAAATCGAAAAAAAATCCATTATATTGTAAGAATAATTTCAAATGATTTAATTTCATTTGTTTCGAAGAATGCTTTCCTTTGTTGTCACTTAACTGAAGTCTGTCGGACATTTTATGTTTACTTTACAAGATTCTGTGCTGGGGGTCGAAAATTTAGGTTGCAGGAAAGAGAAGGTTAGAAAATGAAAGAATAGAAATCCACTTCAACTTCAATCAAATCAAGAAGAAAATGTCAAGTTCAGTTCAGTTGAATCAACTCAAGAGAGAGACCTTTTCAAGAATTTTTTTTCCATCTCCTTTAAAATGTCCAATACTTGAATTAGATTTTAATAATTGCTAAATTCTATATAAAAAAATTCATCTCCTTTGGATTGCGCAATCTTTTCATTCATTTCATGAGTGTTAAATAAAATCATCATTATCTTATCATTGTTCTCTATGAAATGACGTACCCTACCCATTATGAGTATGACCGTTTTTAACTCAAGTCGGTCAGTGATGTTAAAGCGTGTAGACTTTAAATGATAGGGTTAGGAGAAAGAAGAGCTAGGAGAGATCTATAAATTTACTTAGTGGTAGCTAAAACAAGTTAAAAAAATTAAATAAAATGGACTCAAAATTACACGAAAATGGCGTCTCAAAAACTTCTTTTGTTCACGTTGAGGATGTGGATTCTTTGTCGCCAATTCTAGAAAATCGTTTACCAAAATCAGGATATGTAAAGAATTTTTTAAATCTAGTTGAACAAGTCATAAGTTTTTTATTGTTTAATATTTTTAATTTTAGATTTACAACATGATGAAATGGCACTCTCAATACAAAAATGAAATGAACTTTTATACATTAAAAGTAGAAGGGATGAAAGCAGGGGATGAATGGATTGTTGTTACAAATCGAAGAGAAGTAAATTAAAATCTGTAATTTTAAATTTATTGTTGTAATCGATTAAAAAATTTCAGGACTATGACCTTGATATATGTATTTCTACACCTGTTAACCCAATGGTTAATTATCAAATACGGAATGCTTTTCTAAAATGGAATATTATTGATTGGAAAAAGAAGGTTGCAATGGTCGTATCTGAACGAGCAGTATCAACTTTTATGACCGAAGTTTGTCTGACACAGGGTGTGCGTCTTCTGATTTGTCCTACAATGTTCTACGTGGCTCCTGAACCAGGTTACTATTTAAAGTAAGTCACAAGCATACTGATGTCGATTCAATTCTAACTTCAACACTTTCTCTAGGAATCAAACACCAATACCGCCTGAAGTAGAAGTTCGAAGTTTAAACTGTAAGGAAGGGAATGACTTTTTTATGGAAACTTGGAAGTACGGGATTGAAGGAAGCGATCGCTTTATTAAAAGAATTCTGGAGAAAAATCCTTCAATAGGTTGTTTTGTTGATGGAAAAGTCGTTAGTGGTGTACTAACATACGCCAATGGATTGGTAGGGATGCTTTACACGAAGAAGGAGTATCGTAACCAACAACTTGGGAAAATATGCATGGAGAAAATTATCCTAGAATTAGAAAATCGTGGGCTCAACACTTGTTCAACTGTCGAAGTGTTGAATTCAGCCGCAATCAAATTCCACGATAGACTTGGAATGAAAGTTGTAGGTACTGTTGATTTCATGTTGAGTCAAAAAATAGAATGGTAGATGAAATCTAAATCTAACTAAATGACTTTACTTTTACTTTAAGGGGATGAGTCATATAGCCCAGCGAGACCAGCCCGATTTTTTTTTTAAAAAAATCGATAACTTTTGAACAGTGACCTTAACTGCCATTTCGAGCTTACTAATTTATTCTAAACA
>JAQGCN010000994.1:0-12489 GCA_034699725.1 Friesea truncata | reverse complement strand
TTATTTTATATTAGAATAATTAATAATTTATTAACGTTTGCAAAATTTTAAGAGTAAAAAATTATCTATTCGTTCATTTTATTCTAAAGCTCAGCTTTGATTTAAAACTTACCAACATAATTTTGATCAATTTGGAATTTAGACACTACTGATGTAATGTAGACAAACTACGAAGTGATGATATAATCGAAGATTTGACTCTGTTAAATAATGAGTGAGGTGAAACGAGGTACTTTATGACGAGTGATAGAGTTGAATTTAATTTATTTTCGTTTGTTTCCACCACCTCCCATTGCTAGAATCTGAGCGATTCGGATGAAGATGTTAATAGAATCCAAATAAATTGAGATTGAGCTAAAAATTAAAAATTCATACAATTAATTTATGGTTGTGGCCCCATTATATTATACCGACGATTAATTTTATGAAATGACTTACGCATTGACTGGATCGAATAATCCAGTTCCAGGAGGGATAACTTCAGCTTGTTTAATAATTCGCTGTGTGTCATATAGAAGAAAAGCTAAGAAAATGCAAAAACGTTTTATACAAAATGTTTTGATTACTAATTAATTACTTAATTCTTACCGCTGAAAAGGACTAGACCACCGTATAAAGAAATCGAGAATAAGCCAGCTCCGAGAGCAGTCGTTGGAGGTAAGAACATGGATCCTAAGAATTAAAATACAATTGTAGAATAAAATCAAGTTCTTCTAATCAACTTCAACCTACCGAGAGATGAGGCAAAGACAACTCCAAGACCGATAGCCAAGGGTCCTCCCATGTTTAAAAATTTCTCACTTGGAGCGCAAACTGCTAAAGCTGATAAACCGCCAATTATACCACCAGTCATAATAGCCTATAACCGAAACGATTTTTGTAATAGTTAATTGGCTTAAAATTGCAAAATGTTTACGTACAGCTCTAAGCATAATTGGACCACCCAAAAGACACATGGGGGCTAAAACCACACCGACGATCCCAGAATGAGCCATCCATGCTAGCTGTTTTGACCCAAAGCCAGGAGAATAGGGAATTGATCTTTAAAATAAATATTCCTGTAATTATCAAGCGCTTCGTTAATGATAATAAAATTACCTGCAAACAATACCGCTTCCAATCATTGCCACCAGACTTCCACCAATTACGAGCTATAAAACATTAGAAACATTTATTAGTCAATGTTCAATTATTCTAAGCGAACTAACTGGTTATTTATTATTACCCATGAATTTTTCATCATCAAATTCATCATAACTGGGCTACGGAAAGCAGCAGCTGCTGCTGCAGCAGTAAAAGCAATGGATCCACCAAAATACATGTATGTGGTCCTAATTCGTTCCTTAACATATTGGGGCCAGAGCATTGAGCGTTCAAGAGCTCCAGTTTCACTTGACATACCCAGTCCATAGTAACAAAGAGCACCGAGACCAAATGCAGAAGCACCAAGAAGAACTCCTTGTCCTATTAGTACAATTCATTTAATTTAACAAATCGATTAACAGAGATAATCAATTTGTTCAAATTACCAACAGCAAAGGGAGCTCCCGATGTAGGTTGCATTGCACGTTCTTTGATTCCCATTCGCTCTTTAGCACGTCTAATAAAGTGCTTTTCGTTGTTCTGAAGAGTTGCATCTGTTTTAAAGCTTCTTAAATTAGCTGGGGTTTTAAGCTGGAGCTTGAGGCTGTTTCCAAGGTTTTGGACACGACTAATCATCTCAGGAGAACGGATTGGCACAAATGCCATGCGGCATACTTGGGACAACATCTTTCGATTCCTTTGTCTATCGATAAAAAACGTCAAAGAACAGTCAACAACTACGGTGACGGTTGGAGTGATCAATTTATTAAATTTTTCTTACGTTTCTTTCTTAGTTTTGCTTAAACTAATACTAAAGGTCCTGATGGAAGAGTTGATTTTGATAAGCTGAATTATAATTTGATTATTTATTTTCGATTTAAATAAACTTACAACGTAATGACTTGCCAAAAAATTCAATTTGTATTTTTTTTTAAAAATTACGTCAGAAAATGAAATTTCGAGAAAGAAAACAATAACAAAATACGATAGGTTTTACTAACAACTACACCTACGAAAAATCGAGTCAGCGGCCAGCGCTGAAGAAAATGAAAGTTATTGCTAATTTTATTCGTGTGAAAGGCAAACTTTATAATTTAAAACTTTTACATTTTATAGCAAAAAAAATAAATGATTTTATTTAAATCAGCTTCACTTTTTACAAACTTAAAATTTTTTAATTTGAATGTATGTGAAGTTAGAATTCAATTGTGCTATTTTTATTTTTCGCCGGGCGGTTTTTTTTTTCCGCCTATCCTCAGGTGTGTGCCACAAGACCGTCTTACCGTCTGCAATTAATTTTCCTTTTCTCAGAAGTTCTTAATAATGTTAGGTAAATATTAATTACACTACTAAATTAATTATACTACTCGCCCACTTTTACCTAACATGAGAATTAATCCTGCCCCTTATTTAGTAAAATGGTGAATTTAAATTATTTTCAGACGATAAGACGGTCTTGTGGCACAAACTTGAGGCTCGGCGGAAAAAAAAAACCGCCCGGCGGAAAATAAAAATAGCACAATTGAATTCTAACTTCACATACATTTAATTTGATACTTGATTTTGGTAGTGATTGGATGTTTTTAGTAAATCTCAAATTCAAAATTTGACTTTCGCTCGCTTAAAATGTGACGCTATTTTTAGTTTTTATGTTTATTATTGGAGAGGTTGAGATTTTGTATTCTACTGCAGACTCTGCAATTAGAAAGTAAATTACTTTGAAATAACTGGTTGGTACTGGATCAGGGACGTGTTCTCGTAGAGGTTCTGTAAAACGTGATGAAGGAATAAGCTGTTGACGACGAATAATTTCCTGAATTAAGAAAAATGTCGTCAAGATTAAAATTAAAGGAAAAAATTAATTATATCAAACTTAACTTACATCTCCTTTCCCTGTATTATTGATAAAATAAGAAAGCTTTTTATGAGTGAGAGATTGGAACTGAATAAATTATTTAAATATTTTGAAATTAATTTTAAAGAAAAATTCGCTGCCATTTGCTTCACCATCTTCAAATACTAAATCATGCTACGAATTCTTCATTTTAGTTTAAAATATATGCTGAGTCAAAACAACGAAGTTTTCAGATTCAGTTTTTATTTATAAATTAATATGGCGTCGTTATTTCAAGGCATTGGTAGGAAAATACCGGGGATACAAACCCCGGTGCACCAACCATAAAAGTATGTACAAGAGGCTGAAGACGCTAATGCGGAGAGTCCACCCGTGACTGGGGTAAATGCGGTGCCCGTTGAAATGCAGGACAAATAGGTTATATGACAGGCAAAGAGGCATCCAAATCCGGTCAATGGGCCACTCCTCACTTCATTCACTCCCGAAATTAGAAGAACGAGTGTTACCAGGAGGGCTTGACTTAATGATGTTTTGGCCTACGTCAAATGAGAAACATGTTAGTTTATTTTGTTAAACTAAATTCAAAATCCAACCTTACCATTTTTTGGGCGTGTAATGACATACACCCTAAACGTTAAAACTATCAAACGATTTTGTGCTCAACCCAAATAAAATTGTATTATGTACGAGTGGATAGCCAAAGATGCGAAGAAGATCTAAACCAGACGTGTCATTTTAGTCTCGTACTTGGTGATAAACTGAGTGACGCAATACAGGGAAGATCACCTCAAACTAGCCAGCCTGTTCAAACATAAATTACGTGTTCTAACTTAACGCACCAGTGTATGAATTTTTATTTGCTTATGTTAAATTTTTTTGTCAAAAAACCTTGCCGCAAAATATTTTAAGTAAAAAAGGAGGGATTTTTTCCTAACATTGTGTTCAGCGAAAGTCTTATTGTGATTGCGCGCCAAACGGTTGGCTAGTGTGAGGTGATCTTCCCTGTATTTCAACTTGCCTCAAATAATGTCACTATATGGAGTATTATTTATTAAGAATCCGACTCTGAAGAAGTTTGGGCATTTACTGTTGCCTCAGCTTGTTTGCTTGCTGGAAAATGAACAGCAGTTAGATGTCTTCCATATCCTAAATAGTTTGTATTTGATAAAATAGACGTACGAAACTGGCAAGACCGAAACAATGCTTTTTTCTAAAATAGCGATTCAGTTTCGGGAAGAGAATTTTTTTAAGCTAAGTTTAGTAATTTTTAGTTAATTTTCAAAAAAATTGTACACCAGTTAAAGTGTACCAACCATAGGCGAGAGATGTCATTTTATCTCTACTTCCATGACTTTCATCATAATACCATAATTAATTAGCATCACCATAATGAAAACCACAACTCATCTTTGCACACAATCTATAAAACATGAATTTCTACACATATGCATTAAAATTATTAAATGCTTTTTATTAATTATATTAATTTTAAGCGATTTATTTAAGAAAAAGGAATTAAAGTTAAAAGTCCGGCGAAAAATACCGGCCGGGCGCATTTTTTAGGGTAAAATAGTCATTTTAAAAATGCTTACAAGTAGTGCAGCTATTGAGTCTGACTAATGAAACCTTCTCAAAAAACTTGTTGATGACCTTGTCTAACTGTTTGCCAAGGCTCATTAGTCGAAATCGAGGGGAACATGGTCAAAATCGACCTCTTTACTAAGAGGTCGATAACCTCTAAGAGTAAAGCGAGGTAAAGAAAAATGAAATAATGAATTGTATAATTAAATATTTTTTGTTATTATTGTGTGTATACTCTTCTTAATTTTGTTTGAGGACCTAAAGAACCTCCTGGATTCATCAATAAATGATCTGTTGGTGTAAGTCTACGACCGGATGAAGATGTTGAAATAATACTTGAACGAAACGTTTCACCTCGAAGCGAAGCTCTTAAATTATTTCTTCTTTGAACTGGCGACGGTTCAGTTGGTTCCAGTGGCTCTTCCTCTTCGTATTTTGGCCTAAAAGTTGAATCAATATAAATTTAATACAAGTCAAATCTAAATGGACCCTTGGAATTACTTGGAACAAATTGGACAATTCCAAAAACTTTGATTCTTCCCAAATTCTTGTCCTTCTTCTAATGTATTTGGAAGTTCTTCTCCAAGGGTTTCAGGTAGGAATAAACAAAGTACTCCAGAAATACAGGCAAATATTCCAAGGAGTGACAGAGAAAGGGCTGGATTGTTTCTTCCCTGAAATTGAAATGTATTTTGAAAATATTTATTATTGGAATTATATAAAGTGTTATCGTACAATTGATGCAATGAATGGAGATACAATTGAAGCAACATATCCCATAATGTGGATAAAATTAACACCCTGTGCTCTTATTACAGTTGGTAGCAATTCAGCAGCATATTGAAGTCCAATATTAAATGCAACATTTACAAAGAAACGGCTGATCAGTGCTGTTACTAATCTAGCTGTCGACACTATTATAATTAAAAAAATTATCATATTTCTTTACAAATTTAAATTACAAAAATATTACATTCAATTGGTACAAATGCAGATCCAAGACTAAAAGCTCCTGATAGACACATTGAACCAAATGCAAGCCAACGACGTCCAAAACGATCAAGTGTAAATATTAACATCATATCAGCAGGAAATTCAGTAGAAGATGCAATTGCAAATGAACGGAATACATTGTCTCCAATATTTAGTATCTAAAAATGAATTATAAAATACATGCTTCCATTTTATTCAAATGTAATTTTACATTTCTTGAATGTCCATCGTAGACTAATGCGATGAGGGCCCTGGAATTGGTTTTTTAAATTATAATTTTGTAAAAAAATTTTTATTTAACTCAATAATTTGACATACCAAATCATTGTAAGTAAGAAAAAGTTTTTAGCAATTCGAGGTTTTTTTAATGCCTCCCATAATGTTGGATCTGCTTCTTCTTTAGAAAATTCTTCATACAATTGTTCTGCACCTTTCTGAATTTTTTTTTTTAAAAAAAGTGATTTTGTAATACTGTAAGAGAAAATTTACAACTGATTGGCTGATTAACTATAAAACTTTACCTCGAATTCGATAAAAATGGAATCATCAACTTTTTTCCTATTAACTTTAGCAAAACTTCTTAGAATTCTTGTTGCTTCTTTTGTTCTCCCTTTGGATAAAAGCCATCTATTCAAAATAAAAATTACTTTAAATATTTGTGTTAATTTGTATTCGGTTAAAAAATAACCTAGCACTTTCAGGTACTATAAAAATAGCCAAAAGTGAAATTGACATTGGTAGACTAATTGCTAATGCGTATATCCTCCAATCAAGTACTAAAAGTGCTAATCCTGGCAATATCAATGTTCCAATTGTGTAGAATACAGCAATTGATAAATTTGCAACTAATGTTCTGTATGTGGGTCCAACGTATTCCAAAACTAATTTATAAAATAAATTATTCAATGAATCTATTTTAGAGTGACTAATCAGTTTATACCTAAAATGTATATCATTGTAAAAGAATTATCAAACGCCATTCCAGTTATAAATCGCAAGAAACAAAATATTGGGAAATTTTCATAGAATACAGCAGATAGGGCTCCACCGATGCATCCAAGGACGTTTGCAGTAACAAGAGCTGGAACACGGCCTCGACTATTCAAGATTAAAAATGAAAAATTGTTTCAAAATTTTTTCTTAATTACCTATCAGCAATCCATCCTATTCCAATTCCACCTACGATTGCTCCCACGTAGAATACAGAATTTGCTACTGTAATATACCATTCTGGATCGCACCACCAACCATTCTAAATTTGTATAAAGTAAATA
Source organism: Friesea truncata (assembly GCA_034699725.1). NCBI lineage: Eukaryota > Metazoa > Arthropoda > Collembola > Poduromorpha > Neanuridae > Friesea > Friesea truncata. The sequence goes on along the minus strand of JAQGCN010000994.1, from coordinate 5,703 downwards.
TTTAACTTTGGAGAGAGGGTTATTTTATATTGAACAATACCTGAGTAACTACTGTTTCGTATGGTGGATCTTGTCTATCCCATGACCAGTTCATACAACGTCTAGTTTCTGTCCATCCAGACATTCTTAATCCTTGCTGTTTTCCATTGTTTCTACCACGCGTTTGTGAAGATTTGAGATCCCTTGTTAAATTTGCAATGCTCTCAGCATTGATACTTATATTTGGATTATTGATAAAAATACGTATCCTTGATTGAGGAGAGCAATTAGATGGTATTCGTCCTGGGGAACTTGTTGGTCTCCCAGGCGGTGGTGACGACGACGGTGTTGGTCTAGGCCGTGGTCTTCCTGTTGAACTCGGACTTATATTAGGATCATACGGACGTGGTCGAGTTGAACTTGAACCACCGAGGGGATAACGGGTAGGTATAATTGGATCATAAGGACGTGGTCGAAATGTTGTAGGATAAGTCGTTGGTTTGTAATAACTCTCTTCATTATTTTCATCGTTAGAATCAACTTTAAAATTTCCACGCTCTTCGTCATCACTACCATAATTTCCTCCATACTTGCTATAACCATATTGCCTTGGGAGTCTGCGCGTTGCAACTGCATTTCTGCCATTTTTACCATTCATCTCATAATCACAATGCTGTGGTTCTCTACGTGGAATTGATCGTAGTGTTGTTAAACATCTAAAATTTTTAATAAAGGAATTTTTAATATGTACCCAACCCATGCATGTCATATTCAGAGAATTGTAATAGCAACCAAGCCGGGTTAAAACTAAATTATTAAATGATTTTTAAATCTTACGATGTTCGAACTTTATCTACTAATTGGACAACTTCATCTGATCCTGTATTGTATCTGAAACATGCATTGAAATCCCCATCTTGAATACTCCAAGGAATTGTCAAATTTCTCCTAAAGAATTTTATGAAAAGATGAAGATGAAGACGTTATAAGAACTGTTAATTTCTTTACCTCTGTTCAGGTGTTAAATCATTTCGTCGAATATCGTAACATGGCCAAGGTCCTCTCATATCATTACACCAGTACACTCGTGGATAAAGAAAAAAGAATAGTTGACCAAAGAGTACAAATGTCACAAACATGGCGAATGGTGCTTGGAATAAGAATAGAATTTTTTGGTATAATCCAAATTCACCAACGTGAATTAACATTTGATCAAAATCAATCATAATGATTCAATTCTTTTATTACAAAGCTAAAATAAGTTACAAATTAAGGAGTGCCTTAATTTCAAATGAGAGTTAACAAAGTCAGAGTGAAAAACTTTTAGCATTTTGGTTATAAATTTTAATTTTTACAAAAAATCATGACAAATGCAATGGTTATCCACATCCTTCCGTTGCTCTGCTCTAAAGTTTTTCATACACACCGTATTCCATACAAAAATATCAAATAAAACAAAAGATCTTAATCTATTCCAAAATATTTTTATATAAAAAAAATTAATTATTATTACTTTTAAAAAAATAATTTTAAACTCATAAAATTACTTTTTTTAAAAAATCTTCTAAAATCTTATGCAACAATATTTACATAACAAATCTTAATAATTTTATAGCAAAAGGGTTGATCAAACTTTGAATTCAATTTTTTTTCAATATTAATTGAATAAAAGCAAAATTTTTATTATTGTTTTACAAAAAAAGTTTACTGCTAGTTTTTTGATCGTGAGAAGAAAAATAAAATTTTAGCGTGTGTTTGCTAGCTTGCTTTTTCAACAGTAAATTTTTTTGATTTTAAAAAGTTCCGCCGGTCTCACTCAAAAACTGTAAATTTTAATTTAATTTCAATTTGTGATTTTTTACACTAATTTTGTAATTAAATGACTACTATTTGTTGAATAATTTACTAATTAAAATTAAATACACCGATACACAGTTGGTAGACTTCTGTTGAATATCATTTAGCTAAAATGGTTTCAAGTCCCGAAGCTCCATCACCTGACGAGGCTGGCGAAGTATCTTCCTCCGATTCTTCTGTGTGTGGTGATTTAGAAGATGGTGAAGTAGAAGAGAAGCCAAAGGAGTCTATCCAATTAGTATCTGAAGTGGATCATGAACGTGATGCTGAAGATGGAGAGGACGAAGACCCTGACTTGGAAGATGGAGAAGTCGATGAAGAAAGACCGATTATTAAAAAAACAGACGTTAAAACATCATCTGGTCAAAAAATACGAGAAGTAGAGCGAGAATTAGAACCTGGTGAAGAATTGGAAGAAGGTGAAGTGTCAGATGACGAAGATCGTAAGAATAAAGGCCCAATTCCATTATGCAGATTCTTTGGTAAGGGTCAATGCACTTGGGGTTCGAATTGCAGGTAAAGTAACATAAATTCTAAACTTTAAAAAATAATTCATGTTTAATTATTGGTTTAGATTCCTTCATCCTGGAGTGATTGATAAAGGGTTGTATACAATGTTTGATCAGATTCGACCTGCCCCAACACCTTTACCTGGGTTTCCCGCTGGTAAGCCGGGACTGCTTGGTCATGCACCGCCTAGTTTTCCTATTCCTGTTGCACTTAAGCATGAAGAGCCAATCATTGAATCAGCTTGGGAAAGGGCACAAAGACATGCTAAAGAGGTAAAGTGACACAAAAACTAAGCAAAAGCAATGCTAATCAAAACTTTTTTAACTTGTAGATAATGAAGCAGGCTGAAAAAAGAAAGGAAACTGATATTGATTTTGAAGACAAGAAGATGAATTTAACGCTTACACAGGAAGAGTTTGATAAGGAGAATGATTACTATGTTAAAAAATTGACTACTCCAGAACGAGACCCACCACCGTAAATTAGTTCCGTTAATCAGATTCCTTGATAATTAACATATCTTTCATTACAGTGAGGATGATGTTCCAGAAATTGACGAGTGGGATCTCCCATCACGCCGCCCTCTTCCTCTTCCTCCTCCTCATCTCCATTCCCAAGGATTAGGATCTAAAATTGATGTTGATTTTGTACGAGAACGAGTACATCATCTTAAACCAAATCGAGTACGACACGCACCACCGCGTGATTCAATCCGTGAAGCACCTCCACTCCATGAACCTGAAGTGTGTAATTTTTATCATAAATTGATTGATAATCAATCACTGTTGCATTATTAATTGAATACTGCCTAATTTTTCTTAGGTTCGTATGGTACGTGAATCGTCTTTTAGAAAATCTGGTGTATCAAGATTTCATCCAGCTCCTTCTGGTCCACTCTCTCCTCCGGCTGGAAATCGTGTACGTCGGAGTAGTCCATTTGAAGAGTAAGTAAACGCAAGGAATGGATTTTTTAAAAATAACTTTCACTGTTACTCTGATTAGTCGCCCACCATATCGTGGTGGTGGTGGTGACCGAGATCGTGAACGTAAAAACGTAAGCGATGGTTGGCGTGATCCATGGGACAGACCTCAAGAACGAAAGACAAGAAAGAATTCTAGCTTATCAAAACGTTCTAGTTATTCAAGTGGGTCTTCGAGATCTTCATCTTCGTCAACAAGGTCTTCAAAGAGTTCCAAAGGCAGCAGAAGTAGATCAAGGTCACGTAGTTCCCATTCGTCCAAAGGATCACCAAGAAGAAGGAAGGGTAGGGATGACGTTGTTAGAAAAGCACCACCCAGGCGCTTATCACCAAAACCAAGTATATACTCGATTGCCGTCTTTCATAAACTTTTTAAATAATTTTTCTTGTTTGATTATTTTAGTGCGTATAGCCCCTCCCTTGCCACCACAGGATGGTTTTACTGACAATAGACGTGGTTTTGTACCACATTACAACAATCGTCCAACACGATATGCACCACCACCACCGAGACCTGGTGGAGTACCTGGTGGTGGTGGAGGAATGAAGGATCGAATTGGTGATAAAATTGATCCGCCTGGTCCTATGTAAGATTTTGTAATATTTAACAAATGTAAAAACCAAAGAGTCAATTTCTTTTCTATTTAATGTAGGAAAGATCGAAATCCTCGAGGAATGAAACGTCAATCGGGTTGGGACTCAGGTTCTCACTCAAGTTCAAGATCACGATCAAGAAGTCGATCTTGGTCACCAGTTAAACGTCGAATTGCAAAACGATCTAAATTTTCAAGGGATAGATCTCGATCTAAATCTCGTGGTTCGTGGTCTCGATCACGTAGCTCTAGCTCTTCTTCAAAATCCTCCCAAACATCTATTTCTAAATGTAAAGTTTACTTTTTATTTCTATGATTGTCATATTGCTTCTAAATGGTTATAAACACTTATTTTTATTATTAGCTCGTGTAATGGGTGACATTGGACGAAAGGTGAAAGGACATGGTTCTCCTTCACCAGTACGTTTGATCCCACCGGCAAAGATCAAAGCTGAGCCGAATGAAGATCGTAAATTTATCAAATCTAAGCAACAACAAGATGTAAGTTAAGGTTAACGGAATTAAAAATTATCTTTATTAATTTAACTAATACCACAGACTAAACCAAAAGTGAAGATGACCTTGAGACCTTCAAGTGGACTGAAGCCAAATAAAAGTATTTTGGACAAATTGGCTGATGTAATGGGTAAGTTAATGTTATATTGACTTAATTTCTTAAAATATTTATAAAATAATAAATATTTCTCTTTTTCAGGAGATGAAGATGATGACGATGTTTCGAATCCAAACAGCCCTACGAATTCAGCAAAATCAGTGGTAAGTACTCACTTTTCAAATTCAGTGTCTTTAAAAAGAAATTATTTCAAATTGTTTAAATTATAACAGGATGTAGATGAGAATTCTTCAAGTGGTAAAATGAAACCGTCACGTCGTGAAGAGCTTCTAAAACAATTACAACTTGTTGAAGAAGCAATTGCTAAGAAACGATCTAAAATTATTTAAATTCGCATCAAGCAAAAACGTAAGCATGGTTTCCGTTTCACTTCTTTTGTTAAATTAATAGAAAATTAGTTTTTTTTTGATAAATTCATAATTTATAAAAATGAATCAAAGGATTATCAGTTAATTAGTGAAATAAAATTAATTCCGATAATCCCCATCAGTTAAATATTAAAACTTAATTTTAGATAAATAAATTCATTAATTTATTAAATTGTCATTCGAGATCATGTTAAATTACGATGAATAATAATAATAAGAATGGCACGGACTTTTGTAGTTAATGTTGTTCCATTTGATTCATTTGTGAGTTAATTGTATATAAATACTTTCCATTTAAGATCTTAAGCCTCATTTTTAGGTAATAATAATTTTAGTTAAAAATATTATCTAAATGAATATATTAATAATATAATATATAAAATAGAAAAACATAAAAATACACTCCGAGTGACTTTTGGAGGGGATCGACTTGTAAGTGCTGAATTTTCAGCATGGGGATTATATTTACTATGACGAAACGATGAGGAATATAATCCACTACTACTGTCACTTTGTGTAGTGACATACTCTGAAAATTTAACTCTTGGTTCAAGTATGGATGTATCTCTAAGTATGTCTTGGACATTTGACAGAGAGTCACAGATGGCTGATGTTATACTATTGGCTGTATCCATAAATTCAACTGATGACGATTCCTGTTCAGATGGACACCGATGTTCGGAAGGGAGAGAGCGAGGTTTTATATTGGCTGTTTTTGGACAACCGTAGAAACAGAGGGGGAGTCCACCTTGTGACCCGGTTCGACTTAGAGTTGAGGACAT
>JAQGCN010000993.1:0-12497 GCA_034699725.1 Friesea truncata | reverse complement strand
GGTAATCTCAACCACCACCACCCTCAGTATGCAAGTTTGAGCCGCGTCGCTGCAGGATTTTCCTATTTTTCTTAATTAAAATTAAAAGCACTTTAAAAAATGAGATGAGGATAGATGACAAACGTGTGTGATGTTGATGTTGAAAATAAAAATTTTATTACGTTTTCCCTCCATCGTTATTCAAATTTAAATATTTTTATAATTTTTGTACCAAGTGAAACAAATCATTCTTTTGTTTTTTGTAGGCATTATTCCATTGCATTGCAATTTGCAATTGACAAACATAAAACTTGTTAAATGACTTTTAAATAAATAAACACTTAGTTTTATAATCAATATGACAGTAATGGAATATAATATAGAATTGACATGGTTGAAATTTTAGAGTAAGTTGATTGAACTTTGATATGCGTATTAATACTAAAAATAGAATATATTGAACATAAATAACTATACATAATATTTTATAATTTTGAAATTGAAACAATGCCAAAAAAACATGTGAACACCCCGTGAGTTTATAGTCTAACTTTCATCAGTATTATTTTGTATCTTTTGTCGTCGTCGTTATTTTTATTCTAAAAATAGGACAAAAATTTATTCTAGAATAGGAAAGAAAAGGGGTGATGCCTTGAAGATTAAAAGCTAGGCCAGAGGCAAGGCCAAAGAATTTCCTTAAAGTGTGACATTATCTTCCAAGGTTATTTTTAAATATTTTCTTGTGTACACTATAAAAATAAAGGAAGGAAAAGTTTTAAGTTTATATTTTAGTATTGAAAAATTAAATTCAAAAATGAAATTACATCTTCATCATATTGAACTTTGTACTCGTGTACCAAATCGTGTTGTGGAATTACTTGAAAAAAAATTTCGATTTCATGTAACCGGTTATCGAAATACGGAATTATGTGATCAAACAGTACTTCAAAGTGGTGAAACTGTATTTATTGTGACTTATAGAAAAAAAGAAAAATTAATACAAAATAATAATAATAATAAATTCTTATATGGTGAACCATGGACTATTTTCTGTTGTAAAGAAATTATTAATTCAAATCATATTGATTCAGTTTTTAATATTGCACTATCAGTTGAAGATTTAAAAAGTACATTAATATCCTTAAGTAATGTGCGTCATAATGTTATACAGGGTCCAGTAGACGTAGGGACTGATGTCAAATATGCTATCGTATCCTCAATTTGTGGTGACGTAGTACATACGTTAATTGAATGTAAAAAATCAAATTGGTTCTTACCTGGATTTACACAAATTAATACAAATTTAAAACAAATTCAAGATGAATCTACAACTCATTTGGATCATGTAGCATATGCTTGTCATGCTGGAGAAATTAATCAAATTATACATTGGTATGAACAAGGATTTTGTATGAAAAGATTCATAACAAACAGGTAACGCCTTTCTTTTTTCTTTTTCGTAAAAACTTTAATTTTGTATTGAAAAAAAAATGCTTCATAAAAATCACTACGTGTGGATTGTGGTCATAAGGCCACAAAATGCAGCCCTTAAAAATTTTTTTTATCAAAAATAGCATGTTGATGATATAAAAATTATTGTATTAATCAAGAGAAAAAAAATATGTAATTTACAGTTCTCCATACTTACAAGATGCAAAAATGTGTAATTTTTTTTAAATAAAAAGTATACTGTATAAGCACAGGTTAACAAAGCATAGAGTGTTAATTGCAAATTTAAGTAACTACGTAACGTAAATATTATAATTTTAAAGGAAATTATTTAATGTATTACCAATCACGATGGTTATATGAGTAATTCCGTCTCTTATACCACCACTACCATAGAAATTATCAACAGGAACTTCCTAAATCCTGTTTCCAGCTTTCACTTTTTTTATTCATTTTCATTCTATTGTTTTCTAGAAACGAGACTGAATCTGACGGTCTTGTAATCGATGATGACGTGGGTATGAGATTAAAAGTTATGGAATTTTGGCTTTGTTCAGAAATCGGATTGTCATCTTCCAATTCGACGGGATCTAATGTGTTTAAACTAGTCGTTGCAGAATCATTACCTCATGTCAGTAAGTCCTTTAAAAGATGTTTATGTAAAATAAACAGGAAAGGAATAATAAAATTCCCAAAATGTAAATCGTTACAAATCTTTATTTAGAAAATATTCAAATCGAAGGTTTCTTAAGGGATCATAATGGCCCTGGACTTCAACATATTGGTCTACACACATCAAATATTATTAAAACAGTAGAAATTATGAATAAAAATGGTGTCTTATTCCGACAACCACCTCCTACATATTACACTGAAGTAAGAATTTACAAAATACACAGTCTACTAAGTTTTAATTTTAACTTTATATTTTATAAAGGTGGGTCAACTTGATACAATTCAAAGAGTAGGCGAAGATGTTTCTTTACTACAGAAATATGGCATATTATTAGATAACGAAGCAGATGCATTTGGAAATGAAGATACTGAAAATCATAACGAAAGGTCAGTCAGAGTCAGATTAATTGAATTAAACTTTCACTATTTTTATTTATTATTAAGATACCTCATGCAAATTTTCACCTATCCAATATTTGATCGAGATACATTCTTCTTTGAAGTAATTCAACGTAAAGGTGCAACTGGATTTGGTGTTGGGAATGTTACAGCCCTCTCTCGTTCAATTGCAGCATATGAAAAACAAATCAATGAAAATAACAATGAGAATCAATAACCTATTATAATAAAAAAAATAAATAAAGTAACGTTACTTCATTTTGACTTGTTGAGTTGCGTGTGTCAGAAAGGAAAGAATCTTTGCATGATTTTTTGATCTTAAGAAAGGTCCATGTCCTCTAATAGTTTCGCATGCAGCAGAAAACAAACTAATTATCAACATTCGTATTACAGATTCTTAGGGTCCTCTTCTGATAATATTTATTATATATGAACTCTGTAAAAAAATTTCAACATAAGTTTTTAAAATCCAATTGCTTGAATTTTAACCATACAACTTATAAATATTTTTGTATATTTTGACATTATACTATGTCAAACAAATCTTTGTATGAAAGACTCTTCTCTTCTTAATTTACATACCTTATTTTAATGTATGTACAATCAATAATAGTAAGAATTTCACCTTGATCTTGAGCATATTAAATTTTATTCCTTGCATCTTTATTCATGTATACGTTAATATTTTGCCTATGTAAAAATACATGTATAGTAGGTCATTCTTCTCATTCTTGATCTTTTGGGATGAAGGAAAGGTAGGTGGGGGATGTATTGAAATTGAAGGATAGGAAGATAGAAGATGTCAAAATGAGTTTAAACAATGCAGAAAAACCTGTTTGATAAAAAGAAGGAGAGAAAAGATTTCTAGTCTGAGTCTGATGATAATCCTCAGGCATTAACTAACTTAAGAGTTCCTTACTCTCCAACAATTAATTTTAAATTATAGTATAGTAGTTATAGTATTGTATTGTAGTGAAAGTTAGTAATATTTCAATATGAAATTTCATGAAAAAATACTTAATTTGGCTGTTAGAAAAGGATTTGATAATGCATGGACAAGGATTGTAACGGAAGTTATGGCAGATCCAGATTATCAAGATATTAAACCAAGTCTTGATTGGTTACATGAAGTACTTATTAAAACTGTTCCATTTGGAAAACAGATCAGGTAAAATATTATAATAATTACTTTACAATTTTTTAATTTCCATTCAAATTCATTCATAATCCTTAAAATCACTCATTTTAAAACGGAGAACAAATAAAAAATTTTAATAAGATTTTTAATGCAAATTAAAAAAAAACTTTCATTAAGAAAAAAAAGGCCTCACTTAAAAAAAAAACAATTTTCATTTCTACAATTAAGAGAAATTTCCCCTTTTTTCTTTTTCTTTCCGGTATATGACTAATATGTAAAAAAAAATCAATGGCGATCATATTAACTTGTGAAAACTTTCACTGTTAAATTATGTGAAATTGAATATTGAATTTACAAATAATAATCATTATTTCTCCATTTAAATATGACTGATAATTTGAATATGATTTTTGATTTATTTTAAAAGTAAAAAGTCTAAATAATTGATATTTATTTTTTTTAACAGAGCAATGTTAGGTATTCACGTTTTTCGACAAATAAAGAAAAAGCGTACACCAGAAGATGATTTTAAATCCTACGTATTAGGATGGTGTGCAGAAATTGTAAGTAATTATCTAGTTAATTTATTCCAATTAAAATGTATGATAAACAATTGAATTATTTTATATTAGATGCAAGCATGTGCATTAGTTGCTGATGATATAATGGATGGTTCTGAGACTAGGCGTGGGAAACCCTGTTGGCATACATTAAAAGAAGTCGGCCTTAATGCAGTTAACGGTAAATTACTTTTTAACTTCCTCCAAGTATTTACTACTAACTACATAAAAAAATAAGGTTTAACTATATAAAATTCTATTTCAGATGCATTTATGTTGGAAAATTTTGCTTACTATGTTTTAAATAAATATTTGGGAAATGATCCAAGTTATCCAAGATTGGTACGTGAATTTCAAAAGAGTGGTTTAAGGACAATCTTTGGTCAAAGTTTAGATTCAAGATTTTCACTTAAAAGAGACTTAAATGAGTAAGAATTTATTTTATAATTTAACAAAAGGTTATAAATTTCTTATATGTTTCTTCTATAATAGTTTCACCCAAAAGAATTACGAAGTTCTCGTTAAGTACAAAACTTCATACTATACTTTCTACTCCCCAGTTTCATGCTCTATGATTTTGGTAAATAATACTATACTATGTATAGTAGTTTATAAAATTTATAAGGCATGAAGTACTTTTTAATTGTTGGGATTGGTATATATGTTTAGGCTGGTATTGAAGATGATGCTGTTTTTAAAGCTGTTGAAAATTTGGTACTATCACTTGGATATTTATTTCAAGTTCAAGATGATTTTTTGGATTGTTTTGGTAATCCAAAAGTAACTGGAAAAATTGGTACGGATATTATTGATGGGAAATGTAGTTGGCTTGTGGTTAAGGCATTGGAAATTGCATCGGAGGAAGAAAAAAGATTATTAGAGGTAAGCATTAGTAAAATGACATTCATTTCAATTATAATTTATGCCTCATAATTATTTTTTTTTTTGCATAATTTCAATGATTCATACTATCTTTTTTATTCATTCTTTTCACCTTGGCTTTTGTGCAATTTTATTTTTAATTCATTACGAATGAATTTTTGTTGGCTCAGCCAGTTTAACTCATTTCTTTTCATTAAGAATTTTTTAAAGATCTTTGCGCTTAAGTGATTAACGATAACAAAAAGAAGCCAGAAATAATAATTGAGGAACATACACTATATTTGATTCTGTTTTTTTTTTATAGAAATGTTACGGTCACAATAATGAAATGGATGAAGCTGAAGTTAAGCGTATTTACAATGAATTAAACATAGAATCATTATGTGAAGAGGAAGAAATTTCAACACATCGTAATATTCTTGAAATGATTAAAAATCTACGATCGGATATTCCTCAGAAACCATTCTTTTACCTTCTCAATACGATTTACAAAAGGAATAAATAAAAATAGTGCCATTAATTACAATCCAGTACTACACTACATTACATACTAAAACCACATTACTACTTATGGGACCATTGGAACAAAAGTAATAATTAATGGAAAAAAAATTAGTGCTCAAAATTTTATTGTTACAAGAAACATAATAAGGGTAATTAAATGTTAATTTTCACGTTTGTTGTTGGTGGATAAGGAACTAATAAACAAAATTCTATTTTTAAAACAACTCAAAAATCTTTTTTATTTTCATGAATTCACGACATTTAATTGAATAAATATTGAAAAGTCATAGTTTGTATGTACGTCCGTATTACAATTTTATGTACATACTTTTGACTGTATACCTGTATATTATTTAACACTTTTTTTTCTGCAAGGTCGATTATTAGCCGGCCGGTGTAAAATGACGTCCTTGAATACAGGATGATGGATGGGATGGAAAGGAAGAAGGGAGATGCTTACAAATTAGCTAAGATGAATTTATGTAATAACAAATGCCGGAAAATAAAATTAACACTAGTTCTTGACATTTCGATGCGTCCTGTGTCATTTTTGTAAAGTTATGAAATTTAAATTAAAAACGCATTCTTTAATTTTCATTTTTATGCCACGTCATTATTTTTTCAGGGTTCAAGGACACAAAAGTTCTTCATCTTCATACATACACTCTACTTCTTACTGGAAAGTAAGACTGGTTTTGTGTAACTGAAATTATAATATGCATTAAATAAATACAAGTTTGAGATATTAGAAATATATAAAAATTCACATTGATTATTTTGTCTTCTTGTACCTGTAACCGGTTGATTAAACTTCTTTATGTATACGTTAATACATTCCATAATATTGTTTTTAACTCCTAATTTTTACTCATTTGCATACAAGTTAATTATACATTTTTTATTCAAATTCAACATCAACACCAATTATAATTACTTTCTCTTGTAATAAGAAAAAATGTTAAAAAAATCTACTCAATATATCTAAAGTGCAGTGCACTTACTAAATACGAGTTAAGAATATTACTTTTTATAATATTATAAAAAATATTCGGTATGGTTGATGAGGTTGATGGACAGAAGCATGCAAACATGCAATTATTACTTCTGTAAAAAAATATCAATTTCTCATTTTAAAATAATCAACTTCTGAATAAATATTCTTTAGCTACTCAAATTTTATTTTTAGACAAATTTATAGTTAATTTTTAGTTTTTAAAATTAAAGAATACAAAATTTATGCTCTTTTGAGGCCTCTATTACTCGTTTTTTATAATAAGCATAATATGCTCACAATTTTTTACATACATTTTTTTAATAGAGGCGTAGGTTTTCCCACCTTGTGGTTTTTTAAATCCATCTTCTTAATAATTACTTAAAATTATACATTCTAATGTTAATATTTAAAATTTTAATTATTAAACTTTAGGAATTCCTGAATCTTGAATATGTTTCTTTTTAATAAGTTTTCTTTCAATTTGTTCAAGACTTCTTCCTCTTGTTTCTGGTACTTTGTTTAAAATAAATACAAAACCAAATCCACAAATTACAGCAAATATTAAAAATGCTGAATGTGGTCCCCATTGTGTAATAAAGAAAGGAAACCATTTAACTACACCAAAAGTTAAAATCCAATGAAAACCCGTTACAATAGCTCCAGCAATCCCACGAATTTTTAAAGGAAATATTTCACTTGCAAGAATCCATGGAACAGGTCCTAAACCTAAAGAAAATGCAGCAACGAACAGAGTAAAACTACCCAATGGTACCCAATTAAAATACTCCACGTAATTAACATCTAAATTTCTAATGTAAAAATATATTCCTAAGACTATTAAACTAAGGAACATCAGAGCATCTGAAACTAATAGGAGTACTTTACGTCCAACTTTGTCTATGAATACGTTAGCAATGAGAGTTGCAACGAAATTTGCAATTCCAACAATTATTGTACAAATGTGAGCGTTTAAATTTGATCCAGCAACTTGGAAAATATATACAGTATAAAAAATTACCTGAAATAAATTAATGGATTTAAAAAATTTAATATTTAAAATTATCATTGTAGGAGCTTACGGGATTTATTCCACATAATTGTTGTAGTGCCATCAGTCCTAATGCAACCATCATCGGTTTATAGTAGATACCAGATATGGAAAAATCACTCAATTTCACTGATTTTGATTTTGGACCGTTGGAATCGGATACAATTTGAATGATTTCAAGAAATTCAGTTTCTACAGCAGATGAACAGAGACGAAGTTTTTGCAAAGCTGCTTTACCATCTTCATCTCGACCTAAAAGTATTAGAATAATAAAATAATAATTTGTTTTACTTAATAAATTTTATGATGTATAAAATTTTACCTTTTGCAATTAACCACCTTGGTGATTCAGGGACAAAAAATATAGTAAGGACAAACGGTAGTGAAATTAATCCACAAAAGTAAGCTAAAGCGGACCAATCCAAGTACATTCCAGCAACGTAACATAGAAGTATGCCAGCATTTCCAATTGTAGTGGGAAGCAAACCTAGAACTACAAAAGAAATATTTTAAAATTCAATCAATATTCTTATATTAATTAATTACAACATTTAAATGTGTAATCTTACTTCCTCTCACTTCCGGTCGTACAGTTTCTGCTAATAAAACAGGAAGAGAAAGTGAAGCTATTCCAACGCATAATCCAGATATGACTCTTCCAATGTAAATTATTGTAACATTTGAAGCTGCTCCTATCATTATCCATGCTAAATATTTAAAATATTTTCTTAATTATCTTACTTTATACAATGTTTATCGTATAAAACTTACATGCAAAAAGTGGTACTGCTGTTAAGACTGAAGTTCCTTTCCTACCATAATGTTCAATTAATGGTCCACTCACTAAACCACCAATTAGAGCTGCCAAGGGCATTAAACTTCCAATCCAAGAAGCCTAAACAAAATAATTAATTATAATTCAAATCCAGGATTAATAATATATTTCTATCAAAAAAGTTTTCATTCATTCATTGTATGACAAAATGTCATTATTAGCCTATTTACATTTTTCAATGTTTAAGTTGTTAAAATTTAATTTAGTAAATTATTTTGTGTATGACTAATAATACAAACACACACAAGTAATTTATATACAATTATTATTAAAGGGTAAGGAAAATTACACAAATATACCCTTTGATTTCTGGAAAACTTTTACCCTTTATCTAAATTTAATTTAAATGGAAATTTACTTTAAGAGAAAGTTTTTCTTCTTATCTTATATTTACACTAAAATATCAAATTCAAACGTCACTTTTTAAATTAAATAATAATAATAAATAGGTTATTGACACTTACCTCAGGACCATCTATTGTTAAATATACTGTTGAATTTGGTTGACTTAGAGATGCTAAAGCAGATGATGAATACGCAGAGACAAGACCAATTATCATATTTCCAAATGAAACGGATAAAGCTACAAGTACCTTAAAATACAACAACAAAATTTTAATTAATGTCAAATTTCATATTAAAGAAGCAATTATGAATCAAAGTGTATTAAAAACTGTGCAAGTTTTACTTACATAATTTCCCAAAAATGCTTCAACATTAATTGAGATAATTTTGTAAGATCGTTTTATTATAAAATTGAGATTATTTTAAAAAATTATGTACCAGTTTGTTCTAATAATCAAAGACTAATTTTTATTTACCTGAGGCCATAGTTTATAATCTGTATTTGATAATTTAAGATTTTTGACTTTGACTCCAAGTGAACGATCTGAAATAACACTACCATTGTTAAGATCGCTGTTAATTGTTTTAACATCTTTTAAAACGTTAGGAGGATCCATTATTCTTAACTATTATACTGTTAACTACTGCTTTAGAAAATACTTATACAGAATTCTATGCTAAGCTCTTTTCAATTTGAATCCTAAATCTCAAGTGTTAGTTTTCCTTAGTGATCCCAGTATAGTAGTAACCTCTTCGCTTTTATCTAAAAGTCATAAACTATTATTAATACTTAGAGAAAAATCCATTCATATTATTATAACTTATATCAAGTACCATTAAGGGATTTTAAATTTTAACATCAACAGTATTCCTTGTAATATAACATTATTATCCTATTGAAAATTATAGAATTACTCACAGTGTAATTACATAAACAATAAAACTGTAAGATTTGTAGATTTAGCATAAAATCTAACATTGGATATTAAATAACATGAAATGGAAATTATTATTCACGTGTAAGAATGACTAATTCAGGTCATTAATATCTTAAATCAATTTCATTTTAACTATAAACATATTTTTGTTTTTAAATTCTAAACGTGATAAATAATGATGACTTGGTGGGGTCAATAGCAGAAAACCCCAACATGAGCCATCCATCCGTCGTCATAATCGTCCTCATTCCTTTTAAACTTAAACTCTCTTATAGATAAAGTTAATATTTTATCAATACACGTCTTGAGTTTTAATCAATACTTAAACATTAAAAGTCAGTTTAATCTCCTCTAAACCAAATAAACTTGTTTAATATCAAACAACTTCCGCTTAACTTTAAAACAAATATAAAAATTCTCACCATTACAAATTAACCTTTATATGACAAATATTACAAATTCTCTCATCAAAATTCAAATAACAACCCTTTGATTTACTAAAATAAGTTTAAGTTAATTTTAACTGGAATTAAATCATTTTCTAATTCATTTTTAACTACTTTCTTACATCAATATTTAAAAGCTAAAAACAAAAATGTACCTCATTTAACTCAATTAATGCTATACAGACATAAAGAAATGGTAATTAATTCTTCAAAGAATGTTAAAAATAATAGTTAAATGTCATTAACTAAAATATTTCTAAACTTTCTTTTTACTTAATTTGAATTTTAGTTAGTAAAAATTGTCTTTTTTTAATCAATCACTAAGTTAGACTTTATAACATTATAACAAAAGAAATTAAAATTTTAATCACAAATTACAGCTAATCCATATTAAATTTCTTTTGTAGAAATTTTACATTGAGCAAATCTATTAAAATATTTTGATAAATGTCCACCGAAATCAGCAATTTTTCCCATAAGTAATAAATATTGATCTAATTCATCAGAATCAGGATAAATTATTCGTAATGTCTTACCAATACAAATAAATGAATTTAAAGAATCATGTATTTCATTTGTATTTATTTCAAATGATTTTTCTAAACTCATGGATAAATTTCTTGCTCTTTTAATAATAAGATTTGTTGCCAATTCATCTTTTAACTCTTTTCCAATGCTTATAAGATCATTTGCCTGACCAGCAAAATTTCCTATATGTCTTAGACCTTCATGAAATAGAAATGATTGACGAATTTCATCCGGTAAGTAAAGCTCTAATAGCAATACACTTATTTCTAATATTGTAGTAGTAGCTACATCTCGTATTCTAATTGCTTTGTGCACAGATTCAGTGTATTGAATATTGCAATCTTCCATCTGTAATAGAGTCATCCCTAGAAAATTATCGCATAAAGATTGGATAAAATGTTCCTGATTTTCTTTAAATTTTGGACATATTTTACGACATCTATCCATTGAAACACGTGCAACATTTTGTAGTGATATCAATTGTGGATACTGTTCAACTAAAATAAAATTAAATCTGTTGTGGATTCTGTAAAATAACATTCTAATATACAACAAAAACTCTTACATGGTATTTGATTTTCTATAGTTTCATCACCACCTAAATATTTTCCGATCATTGATGCAATGTGTACAGTACCGGGTGGCCCTAAATCTCTGAATCCGCTAATTGATTCTAAACCATCATCAAATGTAAGAGCAATAGTATTCATAGCTGTAAAGAGTAATCCATGTTCACTTTGAAACTTATCAAATGGAAATAAAATGTATGCATAAAATGTACAGTCTTTAACAAGGGAATTGAAAATAGCACATTCTTGAGTACTTTTTGGTAAAGCATTATATTCACCGAAATAATCCATAACTTTCTGTGCAACTGATGATATTGCTTCTGAATTATATTCTGGATAATATTCAGGTGGAAGAAAACAGGGAATAGTTCCATGAAGTTTTACTGTTCCAAATTCTTCTGTAGTAATATCATCGTAGTTAATTGTTACAATTGTATTATTTCTTGTTTCAAATCCTTTTTCTAGCAAATCTTCAATTGATTTCTCAGTAGCCATATTCTTTTTGAAGTTTAATGAAAATGTTTAATAAATTAATTTAAATGAATTTTTAATAATTTTTCTTACTTTGTATATTTTTGTATGTTGAATTATAGCCTGATGTATAATTTTCCTTTACTGAGCAGAGCACAGTTAAAAACAATTTGTAAGTTGTTTATTAGTGGTCGAGCTTTTATAAGTCTGTAAAGACAAAGGCAATGTTAGTCTGACTGCCTTTAATTCTCATACTTATTTGGATATTCCTGTTTTATTACACTTCTTTAAAAAAAGCTTTATGAATCTGATTAATAAGTGATAATAATAATAAATTGTTTAATTTCAGTTCCAATTCACTCATATCCTTAAAATCACTCATTAAAACGAAGAACAAAGACAAATTTAATAAGTTTTTTAATGCAATTAAAAAATTTTCATAAAGAAAAAATACATTATTTAAAAAAAAACTTATTCTCATTTCTACAATTAAAAAGAAATTTCATTTTTTGAGTAAGATGGTAGTGTAGCTAGTGCTAAATCTGAACTTTGGATCAACCCGGTGGGAATCAACCGACAACGTTCCCACATCCCACGCTCGTAAAAAAGTTGGAAGATGAGAATTTCGTCATGTTCCAACCTCACAATTTTATTACCCAAATTAGTCCTGGCATTCTAGCCCAGTGGCTTAGAGTTTTGGTCTCCGAACTCTAAAAAACTGGCTCTTTAGGGTTTAG
>JAQGCN010000992.1:0-12515 GCA_034699725.1 Friesea truncata | reverse complement strand
TACAAGTTCTGATTTCAATTTTATATTTTCTGTTTCAAGATGATCACCTTCTCCACCAGATTCATCAATAGCCAATGACGACTGTGCAAATACACCACCACCACGTGATGGTCCACCATTTGATTTTTTAGCTCTCTTTCGTCCATGTTCACCTGATCCTGAAATGATTCTTGATTTTTTTCCATTAAGACTAATTCCAGAATCTCTTTCATCTGAACTTCCTGATCCTGAATTAGTAGATTCTGATTCATCATGATCCCAATGTGACACTCCATGAGGTGGTGAAACTCCGTTTTCATTTTTAATAATTCCAAATGGTGAATTTGTCATTTCAGTTAGTAGAATTTTATGACGAAGTTTATGTGGGAGTTGATTATTAGGATGGGATGGTGGTGGGGATGATATTTTCTTTTCACTTTTTTTTTCAATTTCAGAATCTGATGATTCTGGTGGTGGAACATTACAACTGATGCTTAAATTGAGAATATCTTCAGATGGTGAGAGACTTGAACGTCCTGATGAACTTGGCTGTGATTGATTGTAATCGTAGCATCCATTTTCACGTTCATGTTTTTCAATTTCAATATGCGGTGGTAAGAGATGAAGTCTGTGAAGACTTGAATGTGGAGGTGGACTCCTTGAACGATCTTCAAAATTTCTTCCATAATTTTCATCATCGTCTTGTTCCATTTCCATATGAGGTGATGAATCGTTGGATGGAGAATCAGGATACCCTGGACTTTTCATATATCCACCACCTATTACAAATACAAAAAATAATTATTTATATTCTTACACTAGAATTCCAATATTAATTATAAGACTTACCACCACCGAAAACTTTAGCCCTCTTCGTAAGACTGAGTACTTGATCATTTGTTGGTAGAGTTGAAAGTACTTGTTCGAGGCTAATGAGTGAGTCTCCATTAATTCCAAATTTATCTTTAATAGCAATAAGTTGAGCTTTAAGAATATGATTTTCTTTTGTAAGTTCAATAACACGTGTTTCCAGTATCATATCATTGAATCGTCTTTTTTCACGTGATCGTTTTGCAGCTTCGTTATTTCTTCTCCTTCGATCCCAATAGCTATCATCTTTCTTATTATCTGGAATAAATTCTCTTTGTTTCCTCTGATTGAATAATTCTTTTCGTTTTATATTATTCGTTAAATCAAATGGTACAACAGGAATAGGAAATGGTCCACCTGGACCACCTTGAAGTGGTGGACTCTGAGTTGAGAATAAAGGTGGAGGAGGAGGAGGATGGATGTTACCCATAGATTGGGGTCCACCTCCTGTCCCACCACATCCACCGTCTGATGGAGATTCACCACCACGATTTACCATCATTTGTCTCCTTAGATGAGCATCTGCAAATAATAATATAAAATCCATTCTTAAAAATTATTTAAAAATATTCAAAGATTAACAAAAAATTTATACACCAAAATTAAAGTATTTCTTTTCGTTAAAAAGGGGACACTGAACTTTTATATTTGATAATTTTGATCCAATTACCAACGATTGAAATTTTTTAACATAAACAATAAATTAACCTAAGGATTAACCATTGTCCAATTTCTAAGAATTTTGTCGGTAGAAAGGAAGAAGAAGGGGATGGATGGGGAAATGCGGAAGAAGTTCAATACTACCTTAAATACTGTGTGTATATAAACATAAGCCATCTTATTTATCTTCCTTCCTTTGCTATTCTGGAGATGAATGGATTATGTATGTGCCTAACAACAATGGGAATTAACTTCCTAAAGATTCAAAATCAAGGATTTTTACGCAAGGAATCCTTCGAATGTTAAATCATACGAACGTAATTGACTCATCTTATCCACAAATAATCATTAAACTTCCGCACGTGGCGTCCTCCTCATCTTCATCTTCTTTTAAGATTAAAAGAAAGGAGCCCATTGTTACAAAATTTATTCTCCAATTTCTTCCTGTCTAAATCAATAATGTAATTTTAGATTTACTGGAAATAATAATAATAATGAAACATTTCAAAGAATTTTTTATACATTTTATAACTAATGAACATAATCAAATACTATGGAGTTGGACAGACAGACACATTACAACTAAAATGTAAAATTTGAAGCTTCATTTTGAATGAAAGAGGCCAAAAATTGAAGAAAGAAAGCAGGAGAAAGGAGAGTTTGTTTGCCTCTGATTAGTATTTGGGATTGAGTTCGTTTTTTTTTGTTTAGCATATGGATTTTTTAAGTTAAAGAAACATGAAGATCAAATATCGTCAACTCTATACTTTGATCTTATTTTCTAAAAGTTATTTTACTACACTAACAAAGTCAAGTCAACCTTAGCTTAAAAATTATACAAAATTTTATTATAATTCCTTTTCCTTTGAATAGAAAATTTGTAGTGATTTGGGATTGGTGAATTCATTATTATTTATTTCCAAGTCTTTTATTATGAATATGTGAAATTAGATATTATATTTATCAAACAATTGGATTTTTTTTATTCTTAAATCAGTAGTATAGTTTCACGTGGACTAATTTAATTTCTCACGTGGAAATTATAGAGAAAAAAAAACTTAGAAGAGAAAGCAAAAGCGAGCAACGAACTCAATTCTGTTCTGCTCTTAATTAATGTTTCATTGGATTTGAAATCAAATTCAAATGTATTATACTTACTAAAAGTAATATTATCATTTCTTTCTTCTCAACCGCATGTGCTCTCTACAATAGAAAAATTAAACTTAGGAATCGAATTATAATCAAAAGGGAGTGGATTTAACTTTATTCAATTCCAATTACTAATTCATACAATCTATTCTTTTCAAGTTTTCATAAAAGCCTTTCAATTTTTTTTTAAAAAAAACTAAAATTCACAAAAAAAAATATTATTAAAATTTACTTTCTTGAAAAAAAATTCTATTTTTTGAATTTCCTAAAGCACTTGATGAGTCTATTGAAATTGAGTCAAAGACTAAAATAAAAGAGTTTTTTGATGATGAATGAAATGAAAGATTGTTAAAATTCAAATTGAAATTAAGTGATAATATGTTATAGAAATATGATTCTTTTAATTAATTTTAGATGATGGTGTTTTTTAAGTTGAAAACACACGTTTCTCTTTAATTATTTAAATAAAAAATGAAAAAAAGGAAGAAGGAATAAATTGATCATTGGTTTGGTTTAATGCAAATGAGTTCATGGTTTTAGTGACATTTAAGTGAATATAGAATTAAAGTTAATTATGAGTAAAAAGAATAATAGTTTTGGATTACTTTTTCGTCTATTCAACCTACACAAACCCAACTAAAGAAATAATCAATATGACCAAGGAAGGACAGGGATCCCAAAAATCGAAATTCCAAAACTCTTATTCTCTTTTCTTAAAACATGTTAAACTTTCTTCTTAACATTTTACATATTCAATAAAAAAATTTTAAGAAGATTTAAGAAATAAATAAATCAATTTTATACAGAGAAGAAACATTCAAGATTTCTTTCATATTCTCCCACTTATTTTCTTTTTCCTTGAAAATAAGAAAAACTTATTCGGGCGAAAACCCCGAGGTCACCTTGATAATATTTTCATTACGTAATTTTCACTCACACAAGAAAAAGCTAAGTTAAGTTAAGTTAGAGATCACCGAACTCAAATCCTCCTGGAATAATCATTCACTAACCCTAACATCATACACAGAAGAGGACGAGTTAAGTTTGTATGATGTTTGATGTATCTCTTGTGTAGGAGGACCATCAACCTTTCCTCATCATCATAATCTTCGTAAACAAAATTTTTTGAAAAAATTAACAATTTCATAATCTAATCAAACAAATAAAATAACCCTTAGAAATTTTAGTTAAAACATTTCATAGAAAATGGATGGATGGATAGTATTATTAATTTTATCTGGACAACCAATCACAAAAACCAATCATGGAATCTTACATTTCGTGTAACTAACCAAGTAAATATAAACCTTGTTGTAATGTTCAGGGTTGAATTGAGCTCACATTAAAATTTCAAAACATGAAAAGAAAGAAAGTAGAAGAGAAATGGGAGTTAACTTAAGAAAAAGTGAAAGCCAAAATGGTATAGTTCATAAAATCGAACTGTTGAATTTAACCTTGAGAATATTATATTATTTTAAACGGTGGTTTGAATTTTTAAAAGTATCTGCTGTGTATCTGTTCTAGTAGTTGGTGGAGTCCTGACCTTCTCAAATAAATAATGTTTGTTACCATACAATACAATAGCATAAAAATGGAATGGAAATAGATGACGAAATGGGATTGAGGTAATGCATAATGTTAAGAAGGTATTATAAAATTAATTTGGATTTACGTTGAAGACCTTGGCCATGGCCACGACCTCCTCACTATTAACACTTCCGTATAATACCAAATATGCAAAAGAACGGAAGTTATAATACTTAAATTCAATCTATACCATTACCATTGCGTAATAAAATAAAATAGGGATTGGATTAGATAAAAGGGATAAATGATGATCTCAGAATTATGTCACATAATCAATACTAAAATAAAAGATAACAAAAATTATGATATAAAGATAACCTACCTCACAAACTAACAAATAATGCATTATAAACCTTCACTTTTTTTTAAAAACATGCACAAAATATTGCATATCTTCAATTTTTTTTAAGTGTTATATCTAAAATTATAATCAATTACAAAATTTCAGTTGAAGATGATGTATTCTGTAATGAAAAAAATGTTGCAATTTGCAAAATATTTATCTCTGTATAAAATTAGGATATGGATAACATTGTTTAAACTCAATGTTGATTTTATAATGTATTAATATAATTAATGTTACAGAAACTTAGAAAGAAAACTTTAGAAATAAAAAATGAAAAAGCGATAATGAATGTGTGTTAATGTGTGCTATAAAACAAAGTGTTTTATGTTCTTATTTATAGAAGGTTAAAAAATATTTTAAAATGATGATGATGTACAGTTGGTTATTGATTTTTAAAGTACAGAGTAAGATTTGTATGTTACTTAATTGAGAATCATTGCATAACCTTAGCCCTATAAAAATCAAGGATTTAAAAACGTAACACAAGCACATTTCTTTAAAAGGATGACCTGGAAATATTAATATTTTTATGATTATGAATAAATAATATCCCTGGAAATAAATGTTATAATAATAAAATTTATTCTTGTGAAATGAATCCACAAATGAAGATTTTGACCCCAATTTTTCTATGATCTCTCTTCTTTCTCTGGTCAACAAAGCAAAAGGGGGGATAAGTGTTACGTGTCGTGTATTAGAATTGAATTACGAATCTAGAACACGAAAATCTCTTTTGTCTTTTATTATCATCAACTTAACTTAACATTAAAAGGAAGGAAGAATAAAAACACCTTCTTCTTTCTTTAGAATTAACAAAAGGTAAACTTAACTTAAGGGATGGATATGATGGGAAGGAAGGGAAGTAGAGTGGAATTTAGTAGAAGAAAAAGTGAGTCGATGATCTACTTTTAATTAGAAACTTTAACTTATTATTTAAGATTTTACAACATAAAATTATTAAATCCATTTTCTCCTTCTTTAGAAGAAATTTTTTAATTTTCAGAAAAATAAATGTGTTTTATGTTATAAAATGAAAACTTTAATTAGACTAAAAGATTCTGCAACTTAAAAAAAATTTGTTATACGAATGTATGTCAAATGACCTGGAGAAAAATAAGCAACGGTACTTTATTTATCACGACAGACTGAATGTAACAATATTAATTCATAAAGAATGAGGAGGTGTCGTCATTATTCGTCAACTATAATAATAATAGTTAATATTATCATATTGTTGGTTGGTTCTGTTAAGTAGGGAAGTCTATGAGGATGATGAGAAAATAATAATAAAGTGTCCTACTTCTAAATTATCTATTTTTAGGATCATCCGAAGATCCTCAGAAAATGAGGCCAACGGCACGACGAATGACGGCACTGAACTTCAACTTCAAATCTTTCATCCATTGCATACAAAAATACAAAAATATTTCTAAAATAATCCCGTTTTAAAATCCTGACCTTGAATTGAATTTTTTAAAACAAAGCAAATATATTCTATGTGGACATAACGATAAAGGAAATAAGAGATAGAAAATACGTTGACGATAGTAGGGAAGTGACCCTGATTTCCTTTGGAATAATGAAATAAATCACAATAGCGTTAGATTCCGCATTCCTTGAAAAAATCTCTAAAAGTTCTAACAATAGAAATCCTAAATTAACTTCCTATTAAATTATATTTCATTCTTTAATAATATTGACCTCATGGATAAATTTTAATACATGCTCATCATGTTATAAACATTCTATTGTGTAACAAACAAAGTTCGAATGCAACAGTTTGTTACCATTCACCTATGCTTTACTTTTCCTATTTTCTTAAAATAGAATTTTTAAAAATGTAACAACATTTTTCTTAAATAAAAAAATATGTATTGTTTATTGTAATAAGAAAGTATGCTTACCTGGTCTTGATTGTAATAAAAGTAATCCTCCAGTATGCATTATTAAATCCCTATTTTTGGATCTTAGATTGAAAAAAAATGATCCAAAATTTTAATTTCCGGTTTTCAAAAACACTCTAAACTTTTTTTTTTAAAACATAAAAATAATGCTATATCCGGTGATTGGTTGGTTGTATTTTATGGAACTGGAATTTTTTGCACAATAGAAGTTGAAGTTGACTCTCTGGAATATGACGAGTGTATGAGCGAAAAAAGGGGAAAGCAGTTCAGTTGTATAGGATAGGATCCAGATCTACCGTAAGTGTGTTGGATTTATCAAATGTTGATCGTATTTAATATAGTACAAGCGCAGGTAGGTTAAAACTTTAGTTAAAATAATTTATGATCCTTATTTTTAGATTTTCAAAAGGAAACTGATTGAAATAAGGTTGGTGAAGTATGGTTTTTACTTAATAATTTTTATTGTTGTTGATATTATGAATCTTTGTCTAAGATTGAGAGTGAGACTCTGTTGGTGATGATGATCTGATGTAATGAAGAAAACTCAAGAATAAATTTTGCATTGTTGTTAAAAATTATGGAAGGTATCCACCCTTCCCTTGATTTTTGGTGGGACAACTCAATAGGACTGTACTTACTGTGATCTAGACCTTGAAAACCCTTGAGGCAATTTCCTAACCCGGATTCCACGAGATCCAACTTTATAAGTAAAGTTATACTTATTACTTTCAATATTATTACACGCTAAAGAAGATAACTGACATACTTTCCTCGTATACTCAACAATAAAAAAAAGTAGGAAGTAGGTCCTTCGTTGGTCTCCTTAAACAATATTGAGGATGACATCAACTTGAATTTTAAATCTTGATCTCGTGCGTTAATAAATACAAGAAGTGAAATCTATCTTTAATTACTTACCTCCTACATTCTTCCTTCCTTCCTTCCTTACACACACATCATTCATAATAAATATTATTACTATTACAATATTACAATAATTCAATTCATATTTTAATTATGCACAAATAAATATTTCATTAAAAAGGTCAATGTCAAGGGTCTTCTTCTTTCTTCTTTTGTCTACACATTTTAAGTAAATTTAAGGTAAGTAAAAATGACAAACACAACAATAAAAAATTAATGATGATTTTTCTATAAAAAAAAATACAGCAAAACATTTAAAACAATTTACGATTTCAGTTCCCAATTCTTTTATATTTTTAGTAAAAATAAGTCCTTTTTTGATTTTCGATTATAGAAAAAAAAATTATCCAAAACTCAGAATCTTTATTTTATATTTTTTTCAATCTGGCTTTAAAGCGACGGAAGACACTTGTTCCCTGTGTTAGAAAAATTGAATTAAAAATGACTGTTTATTTGTGTTTTATTAATACATTTTTTAAATTAATTATATTTAGGATTTGTAATAATTTTGATAATTTCGTTGTTTTATTTTTATATTGTTATCCCATAATATTTTTGATTATAATTTTTCATAATCTTTTGTGGATGATGATGATGATAATAATAAAGTGTAATGATCGTGCGTAACCTACACACAACACAAGACATAAGAAGATGAACTACAAAGTGTGTCTTGTATTGTATTATTAATTTAATTTTGACCTCATTTTATTCCCTAAAAAACTCTTTTGGCTCTCTCTTCTTCGCACTTTTGTGAAAGTCATGGTTAAAATCATTTCCTTTGTTCTTGAACTTCATTAGCTAAGTCTTGAGCAATTGGGAGGATTATGTCGTATTAAAACGAGTTCTTGCGCGTGCGTGTCCCACTAGAAATTGGTGTTACTTTCCTTTTAAATTATGAAGGAAATTGACACAAATTCAACCAACCAAAACAATAATTTTACTTTATTTAACATCAATATTATGAATATCCATCACATATTCAAATTAATTTAATATAAATCCAATTTTAAAATATTTTAAACAAAATACAAAATATTTAAACTTTACTACTCGCATGGACAACTAAACTTTAACTTCTGTTTTAATTTAAAAAAAAACATGTTCACATTATTAAATGACAAACTAAATTTTATAATTTTTAAACCAAAGAGCATTGAAAAAAAAATCAATCTAATTTATTATTCTAATTCTGTCATTTAAACTTTTCAAAAAAAAATTGCTATATAATTTAAAAATATGTAAACCAATGAAATTTAAAATATATGTAATTGAATGACAAAATTTTATCAATTTTATTAATAGAATTTATCCACTTATAGAAAACCTACGTCATATAGATTAATAAATTAAAAATTTCATAGTTTTTATCAAAGTAATATCATACATGTATAACATTTGCATATTAAATTATTTAAAGTGTTTTATAGATAATGAATAATTTCCTTTACTTAACATCCTTTTGTTCTAGTTTTATTTTTAGGAATAATATTTAAGATATTACTCAATTCCGAAAATACTAGTAGAGTTAAATTATGATTATGCAAGGAAGAAGAATAAAAATAAGGGAAATGACCTCCGTAGTTGATGGATGAAAATAAAATAATTCCGTAGAAGAGATCAAGGGAAAACTTCCAGTTCCATTGAACTTGAAATAAATTTTCAAACTTTAGTTTTAGTTATGTAAGGAAACTTGTTTTTAATCATAATCAACAACATTCCAGAAGTCGTTGCCTTCTTCTTAATTCCATCCAACATCAACATTACAACACACACACCATACACAACAACAAATCAAGTGGCCAATACACTTTTGCAAAAGAAAAAAAAGTTCAAGGTCATATAATTACTTTAATTTAAAATTAAAAATATTACACATCATTTTCAAAAAAATAGTCAAAATATACTTGTAATTTCTGTATGACAATTTTTTAAAGATAATTGATAATATATTTATTTTTGAAATATTATTTGTTGTATAACCCTGGAATAGAAGAGGAGAGCAATAATCCTAAAACCGGTTTGTAAATTTTTCCACGAATCCTTCCTTTCCTTCTTTGCCAAAATATTTTTTATCTAATAATAATTTTAATACAAAATCCCCCATCCATCCTCATCCTCATTGCATAATTTTATAAAGTGAGATACAGGTATAATCAGTAGGACTTCAATCATTTATATTGCAAATAAAGCAGTTTATGAATA
Source organism: Friesea truncata (assembly GCA_034699725.1). NCBI lineage: Eukaryota > Metazoa > Arthropoda > Collembola > Poduromorpha > Neanuridae > Friesea > Friesea truncata. The sequence continues at coordinate 2,891 of JAQGCN010000992.1, read as the reverse complement.
TCCAAAAATGAAAGGAGAATTTAATAATGATGATAGGATCAAAAATGCTGACGATGAATACAAAGGTCAGGAATCTTCATCATATCCTCCTCCTCTCATTCAATTACAAATATAAAAAAATTAAAATTAATGTCCAGTAAATATGGAGAAAGGGAAGAAATTTGTATCATTTATAAAATTTAAAAAAAAACTTTTAAATGTTAAAACTAAAATTACAAAAACAATAAAAAAAAAGATGGGTAAACTTTACTTTTTTCTTCATTCCAAAAAAGTTTTTATGATCCATTCTTTCGCATGGATTAAAAAAAATATCTTCCTAATTTCCACTTTACGTTTTTATATTTTTAAAAAAAGTTTAAGTTTATAATATACACAACAGGAGGAGGATACCTTTTGAATTATTTTTAGATGAAAAAATATATGAATTAAAAAATTAATTTTTTTTTAATGGGGAAACATTATTGTTTGAATGGGAAGAGAAAGTAAAAAAAATTGAATTGTTAAATTATTATGATGATTTATTAGGTGAGAAAAGTGGAGTGAATTGAGTAATTAATTACAAAGTACTTTAAAATATAATATCCACTTGATAAATGTGTATTACGGGAGGATGAGGATATTGATCAAGGGTCATTCTTGTATTGACGTCCATGGATTTATGGATGTGATGTGGGTTATATACGAACTATGAACTCAAAAAAACCAAATTTAAAACAATAGAAAAGGATTTTTGGATTTTACGTACGTAATAATGATATATTTCTCAAGTAGTTTTTAAATATAAAACTCTGAAATTTAATATATTTAATAGAGTAAAATTTTTAATTGAATAAAGAGAATAATTATTATTTTGTTTGATGTTTATAATAATATTATTATTCATCTTACACGTGAAAGAAATTTAAGAATATAAGAATAGTGTATGATATCTTTTCCTAATGAGATTTATCTTATAATCATACTTAGAATTAGTAAAACGTGATTTAAGAGGTCATGCTGGAGAAAATAAATTCAATTTTCAAAAAAGAATCAAATCTCACGTGGCACAACACACACAACACAACACAACACAGAAACATAATACTATATTTTTATATTTAAAATATAAAATAATTAAATATCAAACAATTCTTTTAAATATATTAATATTAATTAAATTTTTTATTAACTTATTCAACATCTTTGAACTTGATTTGTAATTAATTGTGATGCAACATTGCCTGAATTAATGAAAACTTTGTAATATATTTTAATTAATAAAAATTTTACAAAATTTCCATTTATTATATTTTAAAACGTATATAAAAATATTATAATTTTAATTTATTGGAAAGAAAACATTTAAGAAGGATTATTATATTATCTATTCCATTCCATTCACACGGCTTGCCACGAGACTCTAAAAATGTGTAACCATAAGAAGATCAAACGCACGTTTAAAAATCTCCAGATTTTATTCCATTTATCGGATTTAAGTTTCTTTTTTAAATTTAAAAAAAGAATGTATAAAAGGAAGAATAATTAGAAAATTCAGAAATCAAAATTAATTGTTGGTTATTCGGAAGTAGGACATTAACATTCACTTCCTTTCTATTAACTATTATTAATTAAATTACGAAGAAAGGAAGGAAAGGAATGAAAATGAATGTTGTGTTGACCGTGTTTTTCTTAACTATAGGCGATAACAATTTCTACTGCGCATTGAAGGGGGGGGGGGGAAAGGAATTTTTGGAAATACGATCGAGGCTCAAACATGACATATATTTTTTTAAAGTGGGATTAGTGATTAAGATAATTATAAGGCTTACTGCGAAAGAATTTTCGAAAATACCAGTTAACTCATTCAGATATTAATGGAGGAAAGGAATATAATAATTGAAATTTTACTTAATGTAAAGTTTAGACTTTTGTCACCTAATGTGGAAATTTTTTTAAATTTTCGGTCTTGAAATTTTGGCCGTTGGGGGGTAAATTGTTATAGCCTATTAAGTGCAGGGTAATTTTAAAGTTAATTTTTTCTGTATGGAAATCGTCACAATGTTACATTAATTACAATTTACAACGGGTGTTATTTATAATTTTTATACTAAGGATGCTACTTTGCTAAGGATGCTAAGTTGCTGCTTTTTTAAATAAAATTTTGAATCACGAAATTTATGGAGTTAATGCAATTTTTTCTTAAAATGAGTAAAAAAAAGTAGTTAGTACTGGACTGGACACTGCTAACAAACGCAATAGTTAAATTATTAATTTTCATGTATAAAAGAATGAACCACTTCAAAACTGAAATACAACCAAAAAGTAATTAATTCATTAAAAATAATCTAATTTCTAATCTAAAATTATTTTTCTTCACCCGTCCAACCGATAATATCCATCAAATAAGAAATAAAAATATTTACAAGAAAAAAATGATTCAACCAATAAAAACAGAAAAAATATTAACAAATTATAAAAGTAATTATTTATAAACTCATATTGAAGATTTAATATTTTATGAGCTTCTGCACTGCTTGGATTTCTTATGATAATACAAACAACCGTTTGATGTAAAATCCTCATCACATACTTCACATTTCCAATGTTTTTCCTTTATGTGGCAACGATTCAGATGAACTTTCATGGAACTACTTGTAGTAAATGTTTTTGGGCAAAGGGGACATTTGTAGGGTCTCTCACCAGTATGAGTACGAATATGACTAATTAAATTGGTCTTATGTCCAAATTCCTTCCCACAATCATCACATTTGTATTCCTTCAAATTGTCATGGATCTTCATATGCTGATTTAAATTTCCTGTTGTCGAAGAGAGAAGTCCACATTTTGTACAATGGAATGGTTTAGTTGTGTATTTGATTTTAATGTGTTGGATTAATTGTGGTGTATCTTCA